>JAECWR010000115.1:607500-911218 GCA_018150935.1 Drosophila pruinosa | reverse complement strand
AGTATGCAGCAGTAAGAGGCAACACTTTGGTTCTAGTCTTAGTAGTAGATTGCGACGATTTAAAATAGTAGCAAGTTTAAGCCTTTCAAAAATAGCAAAATATTAATATATATAAAAAAAAAAAATAAACCCCTTGCTCCTGGTTGTTTTAACGAACGAAAAAAATATAATAAGAAAAAGGAATTGTTTTGGTATTTGGTACTTGGTATCGATAAAGAATTGGCAACATTGCTTTCCCGTGGAAAGATGACTAGGCAAAATTACCGCGGCATTTTGGGCTTGAAAAGGCGCAAAGAAAAAAAAAAAAAAGGTTTCCTGGATAGGTCGAGCCTTGGCTCTGCTGATTACCCACTCATTCCTTACACCGAACAGATCGTTCTGCGGGACAAAAGTACGAGCAAGCCTGAGCAGCCTTCATCAAAAATTATTACTAAATATATTTATATATATACACATATATATCAGCGCAAGTTGCTGAGTTTGCAAGATTGGCTTGCAAACAGCTGTTTTCTGCAAGATTTTATATGCCTCTCTCTCTCCGCTTCGAGCAAGGAGATCTCAGTTCTTTCGAGAGACGCGGAGCGGGCAGAAGCCCAGCTGGCCCGGGCTGTAGTCAAATCCCATTTTTTTTTGTGTGTGAAGCTTAGCTATGGCTAAAATCGTTGACCGCCAATGCTAATGCAACTTTAAGTGGAGTGCAGTGACTCGCTTATTACGAAAAGAAAGTGATGTCGGCAACATAGGCAGAGAGTGCGTAAAGCGCAAGGTGCAAGGCAACATAAAGTGCGCAAGGTGCAGGGCAACGGAAAGAAGCGACCTTTGTTCCCCGCTATCTATGAAATTCCCAAATTGCCAAATTCTTATTTTTTTTTGTATTATTTTAATTATGTTTAATTGTTTGCCAAGTTGAAGTGTAGTTAACTATAAATTATAATTGTAATGGTGAGAGAATGAGAATGGAGTGCAGGCAAAGTGCAAACTGAAATTAATCAAAAAGAAAAAAAAACGTAATATAAGTAATTCCAAATAATAAAAGTTTTGCAAAAATAATGAACAAAAACAAATACTAATCTAAACTAAAACCAATAAGCAAGAAAAGTGAAAAGTAAAATATAAAGTGTGCAGAAAAAGCATGGTTTGACCCACTGTCCAACCGTTGCAGAACCAAAAATCCCTTTCGCAGCATCTTCGCCGAAAGCGCTTTCGTCGATGGATAGCGGCAAACGGGGTAAGTGACCCATATTTCTTTTAAAAAAAACTTACACCGAGCAGACGAAACTAACGCATAAAGCACTCGCACTTTGATCGTTCTCTTGAACGGCGCGCTCTTAGCGAAGGAATAAAAGAACAAAAGAATACGAAATGCTCTCTTGAGTGAGTCATCAGTCTTCTTCTTGCGTTCAGTTATTTTTTTTTTACGTCTATCGTTATTCGCAATTTTAACTTTGGTTGCTCATTTGTTATTCTACTATGAGAACACAGAATACCCTAACGTAAATAAAGAAAAAAAACAAATTAAACTTTAAACTATAATATTATATATATTTATTTATATTGCTTTTAAACTTTTAAATACTAAGATTATATTGCACATGTTTTTATAAAATGCCATACTATTCCTCCACAGCCTCATTCTCCCACTTTTTTTTTTTTTTTTTTTAACTTTAATTAATTGTATAGAAATTAATTTTGCTAGGTATAGATATAATAATTATTTTTAATAAATGTCAAATAGTGAAATGAACTCGTGCTAGAGTCTTTTTATAATAGGGTCATGCTCCGTGAAAACAAGGTAGGGTACTAATCCATCGACTTGATCCTAGGGACCATTTAAAACTGGAGACAAAAACAAAAACGGAAGAAATGGTCAAGGTAGGGCGGGCAAGCTAATCAGCTGGAAAACACCACCAGCAAGCAAGCACGATCGACTCGAAGTTTTAGCTATGTTTATGTTCTTTCCCTTTCCTCCTCTTTTTCGTTTCTACTCTCTCTTCTCTCTCTTTTATATTTGAATCTTCCTGTCTATGCGTCTGGATAGCAGAAAAGTTTCTGTTAACTATGCTCCGACCTAAATTAGACAACGAAAGCTCATTTGTTGGTTCTCTTTATTTTTCTCACTTTTGTATTTTAAAGATTCTGGATAGCCTATATGTTTGAGATACATATGCTCCGAATTGTTATTCTTACAAAAGCTCTTCTGTTCTCTTTGTTGTTGATAGACACTCCTCTCTCCGGTGTATGTCTTGAACATACATATAATCTCTAGGCTTTAGATCACGGTTCATTCAAGATATGTCCGATGCCAGCTAAAGTATAGGAGATCAGTTGAGAATTCTTTTGTTTCTTCTTTTCTATCTCTATCTTGTAGTTTTGAATGTGTGGCTTGAATATTTTGTGATCCAATTTTACAAAATACAGCCATACAATCAATTTCACAACAATTCTGTCCACATTAAATGTAGGCTAAACACAATTATACCCACCGGGAAACTGAAACGTAGCATGACCTTTATATTTTTATGAATTGAGATAATACTTTTTTTTACATATGTTGAACAAAACATTTATATATTATATTTTTATGAATTATATTTTTATGAATTGAGATAAGACTTTTTTTTTAGATATATTTTGAACAAAATATTTTCTTTAGTTTCTGTTAATAAAATTTTGGAATATGCCAGTCAGTCGTAGTCCAGGAGAAAATCCTAGGGAAGAAGCCAACGACGATCTGCATTCAGGTTCTAGACCCTCTTCTTTTAGCCAAAGTGGAATTACAACCAGGGGTAGAGCAATGACGGATAGGGTAGAAGCCGATAAGAATGCTAGTAGGCAGCAGTCATCTGATGAGCCTCGTATTGGTAGACAAGATACCGGCGCTGATAGTAATAACTTAGCGCTACTAATCACAGAAGCTTTGGGAGATGCCACTCGAAGTCAGACCGAAGCCTTAGCCGAGTTTTCTATAAGGCAAACTCAGCTGTTAAACAGTATTGAAATGGGATTTCAGCGGATGTTTAATCAAACACCGGTGCAAACGGAAACAATACCAGCCGGTTTGACTCCCTCGAGTCAACACAATAGTCATTCCCGTGTCACTCCAAGTGATACAACAGATCTAAGGCCAGATCGTATTACCCAAATAATGACAAACTGGAAATTGCGATTTACTGGCAAAGGATATTTGTCTGTAAATGATTTCATCTACAGAGCTGAAGCTCTGACCAGACAAACATTGGAAGGCAATTTTGATTTATTGGCACGATATTCTTGCAATTTGTTCGAGTAGAGCGCAGCTGAGTGGTTTTGGAGGTACCACAAAGGTGTTAGTGAATTGAGATGGCCAGATCTTTGCGGAGCACTTCGAATTCAATTCAAAGATGCTCGCACAGATCGTGATATACAAGCCAGTATTGATCGGCGTAAGCAAAAGTCGCATGAAAGTTTTGATGAGTTTTCGCAATCTGTAGCAGCTATGGCTGATCATCTTTCTGTACCATTAACGGACTCTTACATGATGGGGGTGCGCCGAGCAAATCTTTTGCCGGAAATTCAGCACGAATTGCTTCACGTCCCAATACATAGTGTGGCCGAGTTGCGTCAAGCCGTTCGTAGGCACGAAATATTCAAGCAACAAATGGGGAGGTTACCAACTTTTAGCACAAGACCCATTCAAAAAAAGTTGGTAAATGAATTGGCTGAACAGGCAGGTAGCGAATCAGAGAGTGAAGTTGCCGAGGCAGAGGATGTCGCTGCGATTGAGATTGACTGCTGGAACTGCCTGAAGAAGGGACATAGATATCACGAATGCACGGCAGAAAGGCGAGTTTTTTGCTATGGTTGTGGAAAGCCTGACACCTATAGGCCAAATTGCACAAAATGTCAGTCAAAAAACTTAGCAGCTCGAGCACAGTTCAACAGTGCTCGAAACAAGCATTAGTATACACGGAACATAGCAACCGCGTAGGCCTGATGGATACTCCAGAAGACCATTCCATCGAATTAAATATAAATAAACAAAATGATTTTAATTTACCAGATCTTCAAAATATATCCACTCAAGAGAATAGTATCCCGAACCCAGACTTTTTGAATACAAATAGCAAGGCAAAACGATCACGTATCCGCCGCAGGCAATATGTCAGAATGCGACGGAACGAGCGTTCTAAATTACTGTCTGCCATACTGGAAAATCCGTTAGACGTGAGACCATATGCCGAGGTGACCTTTTTAGGAACTAAATATACCGGATTGTTGGATACAGGCGCCTCCATTAGTTGTATAGGTGGTACTTTAGCTAACGAATTTATAAATGGGCACAATTCTTATAAGCCATTATCATGTGCAGTGAAAACGGCCGATGACAAGTCACAAAAAATAATGGGCAGACTTACCACTAAAGTAGGCTTTAAAACAGAACTCAAAGAATTATTCTTTTATATAGTACCTTCGCTATCGCAAAATCTTTACTTAGGTATAGATTTTTGGAAAACATTTGACTTACTCCCTTTCTGTTTTCAGAATGCTGAATTGTCTACCTTAGATGATCCCATGGTACGATCATTATCGAACAAACAGCGATACCAATTGGCATCTGCTATAAATTTATTTCCGTCATTTACAAAAAAAGGGTTAGGGCGTACCTCTGTACTTTCTCACAGCATCAATGTCTCTGATGCAAGCCCAATTAAGCAAAGGCATTTTTCAGTATCTCCAGCTATAGAAAAACTAATGTACAAGGAACTAGACCGAATGCTAAATTTGGGGGTGATTGAAGAGTCGAACAGTGCGTGGTCTTCCCCTGTTGTTTTGGTCCGCAAGCCAGGAAAGGTGAGACTTTGTTTAGACAGCAGAAAAGTAAACGCAGTCACAGTCAAAGATGCATATCCTATGCCGTTTATAGACGGAATTTTGAGCAGACTTCCTAAAGCAGAATATATATCAAGTATTGATTTAAAGGATGCTTTTTGGCAAATTCCACTTGAACCGAAATCTAGAGATAAGACTGCATTTACTGTGCCAGGACGACCACTATATCAGTTCACTGTAATGCTATTTGGACTTTACAATGCACCGCAAACTATGTCCAAATTAATGGATCGCATCATACCAACGCACTTACGTAGCGAAGTATTCATTTATCTGGATGACTTATTAGTGGTATCTGACACATTCGAACGGCATATAACAACTCTTGGTGAATTGGCATCTCATTTAAATAGATCGGGCTTGACTATTAACGTTGAAAAAAGTAAATTTTGCCTTAAAGAAATTCAATATCTTGACCATATAGTAGGTTATGGCACTATCGCCACTGATCCAGAAAAGCTTTCGGCCATAGTTAACTTTCCGGTACCACGGTCCGTCAAACAACTCCGTAGATTTTTAGGAATGACAGGGTGGTACCACAAATTCATCAAAAACTATGCTTCCGTTGCCTCTCGTCTTACGGATGCTCTTAAGCAAAAGAGAAAGTTGGACTGGTCCAAAGAAGCACAAAATGCTTTTGAACAGTTAAAACAGCAAATGTGCGAAGCGCCAGTGCTACACAGCCCAAATTTCGATGCCGAATTTTTCCTGCACTGTGAAGCTAGTCATACAGGTGTTGGTGGGGTTTTGGTACAACTAATTGCTGCAGGCGACGAAGTTCCCATAGCATTAATGTCCAGAAAGCTGAACCAAAGCCAAAGGAACTACTCAGTGACTGAAAAAGAGTGTTTGGCAGCCATCCTGGCAATCAAGAAATTTAGAGCCTATGTTGAGGGGCAAAAATTTACAGTCGTCACCGATCATGCGTCGCTTAAATGGCTGATGTCTCAATCAGACCTAAGCAGTAGGCTGGCCCTATGGGCCGTTAAGCTTCAATTCTTTAGCTTCGAAATTAAGCATCGTAAGGGTAGTCAAAACATCGTTCCCGATGCACTTTCTCGTACGTTTACAGAAGATTTGGCATCGGTCGATATTGACCAGTTCATCGATATTGACTCCGATAGCTTTAAAAGCAAAGAATACCAGATTTTGGTGAAATAAATTGAACAAAGTCCAGTCAAACTACCAGATATAAAAATTGTAGACGGAATATTATATCGCAGGATGGAACATGCAACAGGCGACCGTGTTTGCTGATGATATGGCGTGGAAAATTTGGTTACCGAACAAGGTAATACCGATTGCCTTAACATTAGCGCATGACCCTTTGGCCTCGCATTGTGGTATCAACAAAACCCTAGAGAGGATACGGAGATATTACTTCTGGCCAAATCTGGTTGCTGACGTTAGAAAATATGTCAATAACTACGAAATATGCAAATGCACGAAGCACCCAAATTATAGCCTGAAACCAACACTTGGCCAGACAGGCGAGACGAGACGTTTCTTTCAGAAACTATATGTGGATTTTTTAGGTCCATACCCACGTTCTCGTTCTGGAAATGTAGGGATTTTTGTAGTTCTAGACCATTTTTCTAAATTTCCGTTCTTAAAGCCAGTAAAAAAATTCACTGGTGAAGCCATTTTAAAATACCTGGAAGAAGAATTGATGCATTGCTTTGGCGTACCCGAGGTCATAGTATCCGATAATGGCGTGCAGTTCAAATCCCATGCCTTCAATAAACTATTAGAAAAATATAAAATAGCTCACTCCTACACCGCCATATATTCTCCTCAAGGCAACGCGTCAGAAAGAGTTAATAGAACAGCCATAGCAGCGATCAAAGCCTATATACATCCGTGCCAAAACAATTGGGATGAGCAGGTCAGCAAAATATGTTGTTCTCTTCGCTCGAGCTGGCACACAGCAATTAACACTACACCGTATCGACTAACCTTTGGTCAGAACATGATCACAAACGGATCAACATACAAACTGTTGAAAAGGTTGAACCTGTTAGAAGATCGCTCTGTGTGTTTTGAAAGGGATGATAGTTTTGACATAGAACGAGACAAAGCAATAACATCAGTGCGGAAGCAACACCACAGAAACGAAAATGCTTACAATTTGCGAGCCCGCGAAGTTTCATTCAACGTAGGTCAGGAAGTATATCGGAGAAGCTTCACGCAAAGTAACTTTGAAAAGGGATATAGCGCGAAACTTGCACCCAATTTTACAAAAAGTCGAATAAAGCGTAAATTGGGAAACAGCTATTACGACGTAGAAGACTTGAATGGCCATTACATAGGAAAATTCCATGCTAAAGATCTGAAACAATAGGCAAAACTAATTAATTTTCACTTCGCTCCAAGCGTGGATCCCGCATTTAAAGGTTTCCCCTCTAAAGCGTGATCTTGGTGGGAGGGCTTGTAGGAGCGCTTGTCACTCCAAGTAATTGTGAGCTATACCTAAAAGTATGCAACAGTAAGAGGCAACACTTTGGTTCTAGTCTTAGTAGTAGATTGCGACGATTTAAAATAGTAGCAAGTTAAAGCCTTTCAAAAATAGCAAAATATAAATATATAAAACAAAAAAAAAAATAAACCCCTTGCTCCTGGTTGTTTTAGCGAACGAAAAAAAAATATAATAAGAAAAAAGGAATTGTTTTGGTATTTGGTACTTGGTATCGATAAAGAATTGGCAACATTGCTTTCCCGTGGAAAGATGACTAGGCAAAATTGAAAAGGCGCCAAGAAAAAAAAAAAAGGTTTCCTGGATAGGTCAAGCCTTGGCTTTGCTGATTACCCACTCATTCCTTACACCGGACAGATCGTTCTGCGGGACAAAAAGTACGAGCAAGCCTGAGCAGCCTTCATCAAAAATTATTACTAAATATATTTATATATATATACATATATAACAGCGCAAGTTGCTGAGTTTGCAAGATTGGCTTGCAAACAGCTGTTCTCTGCAAGATTTTATATGCCTCTCTCTCTCCGCTTCGAGCAAGGAGATCTCAGTTCTTTCGAGAGACGCGGAGCGGGCAGAAGCCCAGCTGGCCCGGGCTGTAGTCAAATCCCATTTTTTTTGTGTGTGAAGCTTAGCTATGGCTAAAATCGTTGACCGCCAATGCTAATGCAACTTTAAGTGGAGTGCAGTGACTCGCTTATTACGAAAAGAAAGTGATGTCGGCAACATAGGCAGAGAGTGCGTAAAGCGCAAGGTGCAAGGCAACATAAAGTGCGCAAGGTGCAGGGCAACGGAAAGAAGCGACCTTTGTTCCCCGCTATCTATGAAATTCCCAAATTGCCAAATTCTTATTTTTTATACCCGCCTACCCAAAGGGTAGAAGGGTATTATGGCTTTGTGCCGACCGAAAATGTATGTAACAGGCAGAAGGAAGCATCTCCGACCCCATAAAGTATATATATTCTTGATCAGCGTCAACAGCCGAGACGATATAGCCATGTCCGTCTGTCCGTCCGTCCGTCTGTCCGTCTGTCCGTCCGTATGAACACCTAGATCTCAGAGACTATAAAAGATAGAGCAACAAATTTTTCGCGACAGTATGTCTTATTGTTGCACGCAGATCAAGTTTGTTTTTGATTTTGGCCACGCCCCCTCCCGCCCCCGTAAATCGAATAAAACCGAATTGCAGGCGTCGTTTTAAACCTAGAACGTTCAATTTTGGTACGCACAATACTAATCACCATCTTAATGATCTCTGCGAATTTGGTTACAATCGGATAAAAAACACAGAAGTTATTAAGATATTACTTTTATAAGGCGTTACCACGTGCAACTGCTAGTGCTGCCTAGCTAGTTGCTATGACACTCCGCGACATAATAATGGTGTTCAATAAACCAACTAAAGTGCCGCCAAGCTAATAATTTCGAACAGAGAAAATGTTGATATATTATTTTGGTAGTTTTTAGTATTTTTTTTTTACTATTTTTTCAGTATATTTTGAAAAATATAATATTTGGATGGTAAAATTGGGTGGCGGGTATCTCACAGTCGAGCAAACTCGACTGTAGCTTTCTTACTTGTTTTTTTATTATTTTAATTATGTTTAATTGTTTGCCAAGTTGAAGTGTAGTTAACTATAAATTATAATTGTAATGGTGAGAGAATGAGAATGGAGTGCAGGCAAAGTGCAAACTGAAATTAATCAAAAAGAAAAAAAAACGTAATATAAGTAATTCCAAATAATAAAAGTTTTGCAAAAATAATGAACAAAAACAAATACTAATCTAAACTAAAACCAATAAGCAAGAAAAGTGAAAAGTAAAATATAAAGTGTGCAGAAAAAGCATGGTTTGACCCACTGTCCAACCGTTGCAGAACCAAAAATCCCTTTCGCAGCATCTTCGCCGAAAGCGCTTTCGTCGATGGATAGCGGCAAACGGGGTAAGTGACCCATTTTTCTTTTAAAAAAACTTACACCGAGCAGACGAAACTAACGCATAAAGCACTCGCACTTTGATCGTTCTCTTGAACGGCGCGCTCTTAGCGAAGGAATAAAAGAACAAAAGAATACGAAATGCTCTCTTGAGTGAGTCATCAGTCTTCTTCTTGCGTTGAGTTATTTTTTTTTACGTCTATCGTTATTCGCAATTTTAACTTTGGTTGCTCATTTGTTATTCTACTATGAGAACACAGAATACCCTAACGTAAATAAAGAAAAAAAACAAATTAAACTTTAAACTATAATATTATATATATTTATTTATATTGCTTTTAAATTTTTAAATACTAATATTATATTGCACATGTTTTTATAAAATGCCATACATTCCTCCACAGCCTCATTCTCCCACTTTTTTTTTTTTTTTTTAACTTTAATTAATTGTATAGAAATGAATTTTGCTAGGTATAGATATAATAATTATTTTTAATAAATGTCAATTAGTGAAATGAACTCGTGCTAGAGTCTTTTTATAATAGGGTCATGCTCCGTGAAAACAAGGTAGGGTACTAATCCATCGACTTGATCCTAGGGACCATTTAAAACTGGAGACAAAAACAAAAACGGAAGAAATGGTCAAGGTAGGGCGGGCAAGCTAATCAGCTGGAAAACACCACCAGCAAGCAAGCACGATCGACTCGAAGTTTTAGCTATGTTTATGTTCTTTCCCTTTCCCTCTTCTCTACTTCTTCTCTTATACTATCTTCTTATCAGGTGCATTTAAGCTTATCTATTCCCCACAAGCAAGCGATGTCAAATAAATTCTCTGTAGACTCAGCCAGCATTTACATATAGCACAAATCAGATGATCCCCCCCACTTCTCTCACCAGAAGCCTAGCCGGTTTTATCGCGTGCAGTGTTGCAATGTACTGACCATCCGTTGGTGATGAAATAGTTTAACTATTTATAAGTAATATGTTACAGAGTATCAAAATGAACACAAGCATCAAACAGAGAGATTAATGTAGAATAAAATATCTCATTTACAATTTCTATTTTACTACACAGAGAAAGTTGGGACCAGTCGGTATGCGAAAGAATCTGAGAATCTTTTAATAAAATATGCTGAAATTTAAATATATTATATCTATTCCAATTAATTGATAGTAATAATAATAATACAAAATATACAGTCGGTACACGCCAACTCAACAAAACCACCTCCAGCAGCAGCATATATCACGTCATGTCAACAAAAAAATCACAGTCAAACGATGCCGAAAAAAACAAGTAAGAAAGCTACAGTCGAGTTTGCTCGACTGTGAGATACCCGCCACCCAATTTTACCATCCAAATATTATATTTTTCAAAACATACTGAAAAAATACTAAAAAAAAATATACTAATAAATACCAAAATAATATATCAACATTTTCTTTGTTCGAAATTATTAGCTTGACGGTTCTTTAGTTGGTTTATTGAACACCATTATTATGTCGCGGAGTGTCATAGCAACTAACTAGGCAGCACTAGCAGTTGTACGTGGTAACGCCTTATAAAAGTAATTTCTTAATAACTTCTGTGTTTTTTTTCCGATTGTAACCAAATTCGCAGAGATCATTAAGATGGTGATTAGTATTGTGCGTACCAAAATTAAACGTTCTAGGTTTAAAACGACGCTTGCAATTCGGTTTTATTCGATTTATGGGGGCGGGAGGGGGCGTGGCCAAAATCAAAAACAAATTTGATCTGCGTGCAACAATAAGACATACTGTCGGGAAAAATTTGTTGCTCTATCTTTTATAGTCTCTGAGATCTAGGTGTTCATACGGACGGACGGACAGACGGACAGACGAACATGGCTATATCGTCTCGGCTGTTGACGCTGATCAAGAATATATATACTTTATGGGGTCGGAGATGCTTCCTTCTGCCTGTTACATACATTTTCGGTCGGCACAAAGCCATAATACCCTTCTACCCTTTGGGTAGGCGGGTATAACAAGGGTTAGTGAAGGGCAGACAAACAAAGCTGAAGCATACGACAATAAGGCTCGCCAGAAGACAAGAATGAAAAGAACAACAATAATTGGTCCTAGCTTGAAAACGAATGCAAAAAATTTGCCTAAAGCTCAAAACAGTTGCATTTTGCATATACTTATGTATATTCACCAACATATTCAAGGACGCAAGCAGCAGTTCAAAACTAATATCAAACGTTTTGACGTTCGAAAGCAGAAGCTAACTGTGCTTGAACCCGCAACGCGATATACCGTCATCGTCAAAGACATCTAGCAACCTAGCGAAGACATTGAGAAGACACGGTCACTTTCTGATTAGAAGTGAAGCTCGAAAGCGCGTGACTCAACTTTGTATTACTCTAGTTTTTTAAATATTATCTCTGAAAATTTGGTTACAATCGGATAAAAAACATAGAAGTTATTAAGAAAATATTTTTATAAGGCGTTACCACGTGCAGCTGCACCTAGTTAGTTGCTATGACACTCCGTGCCATAATAATGGTGCTTAATAAACCTACTAAAGTGCCGCCAAGCTAAAAATTTCGAACAAAGAAAAATTTGGTAAATAATTTTGGTATATTTTTAGTATAATTTTTCAGTATATTTTTGAAAAATATAATATTTCAATGGTGAAATTGGGTGGCGGGTATCTCACTGCGAGCACACTCGACAGTAGCTGTCTTACTTGTTTAAATATTACTTTATCTGAATAAAATTTAATGGTGATATCAAAATCTCCATAATAGCATGGGGTCAAATATGCAAGACCGGTGGAAACACTTCCAATTTACTTAACCATTTGAAGCGAGCGCATCCAACATTTGCATTAAGTATTTCATAAGCAGTTAAAACGCTTGAAGAGTGTTACAACAGCACTCGTACACAGTTTTTGGGTAGTACTTCGTCCCGTAAGAATATTCGTGACAAAGCTTTAATATAAATGGTAGTCATTAATAATTTTTATTATTGCTTATATCCTCTTTACCGTTTGCCATGCGGAGCTATGCTAACAATTGTGCATCTTAATAACATGTATATCGAAATGAAGAAAACATTGAATACATTTCTTCAAGAAATCGTGTACTGTGCAGTGATAACAGATGGTCGAGGGCAAACATCGATAACATCGAGGACAAACGATCACTACCTCACCATCAGTTATCATTTTGTCAAAAAAGTACTTTGACCTGAAAGGCGCAGTTTTGTCCAGTGGCAAACTTTCAAACAACTTTTATCAAAATAGCGACAATATAGGTAATTCTATAAGTTCTGTTCTTTCGGAGTGGAAAGTGATACACAAAGCGTCTGCAGTTGTGACCGATACTGCCGTATGTATGACTAAAGCAACTTGCAAGCAGTTAAGTATTTATACCACCTATTATACGTATTTTTGCCGATCTTCACCAGTCAGTCTTCAATAACTATCTTAGTAAAAACAGCGGAGGGCGCTTAAGTCTGCAATTTAAGTTAAAAGAGATCAACAGTAGCACTGCATGTTTGGCAGGAGAAGCACTCAAAAAGAATTAACTGATATAAGCAACAACTTCAAACCGTCTGCCAATCCACCGGAATCACCAACACAGGAAGAACCAATTTTTCTGTTTTTGGAAGTCCAGAAAGTTATAATTTTTCAACATTCGTGTCAGACGCTATTATTGCTCTCCGGCAATATTTGGAAAACCCTCTTGCAGGACCCAACATTAATCCCATGGAAGGTTTGCATTATATTTTCATTGTTCAAGTCATTAACATGATACTTTATTCCAGAATCAAGCCAATGAAGTGGGATTCATGAATGACTATGGCCTAAAATACTTATGTATTCCAGCATGCTCCAAGGAGTTTGAGAGGCAGTTCAGTAGTAAGAACCAATGGATACTTGAGAAATAAAAACGATTTTAAATTTAATCGATTAGCCAAAAATCGAATCGTTGACAGCTTTAGTTGTACATATTGTATTTATAGGAATCACCACTAACCATATAATACGTAGATATGGAATTCCCTACAATCGTTTATGAACATACTGTTTTGTGTATTCTTAGAGATTGGGACACTTATTAGGTGAATTTTGGCTCGAGGAAAACTGTGCCTGAAAATTCGGTTGCTTTCGATCCGTTAGCGGTTGCATTCGAACGGCAAAACGTTTACTGTCAGTATTGTACTGAAAAGCTATGTGTATATATATATATGAAAGCATGGGTGTACTGCTGCTTGCGCCTTTGAATGTATTGATGAATAAACATATGTATATGGTAAAGTGCAAGTGTGTTGTGCTATAGGCAAATTTTATGTATTCGATTGGCAGCTAGCACCAATTGTTTTTGTTATTTTGGTTTGTTGTCTTCTCACCCCCCTTACCATTACTTTTTTTTGGCATCGTTTGACTGATGCTATTATTTTGTTGACATAACCTCTTATATTCTGATGCTGATAGTGATTTCGTATTTTTTTTACTTTTGCTGGCATGTGCCGGCTACACCCGTCGATCTTGTATGAATATTGCGTCATTATAATCAACTAACTAGTATAGATATATTATATTTAAATTTCAGCATATTTTATTACGCGTTTATATATGCATGTTATGCATGTGGCCGTCAGCCATCAGAGGCAGCAAGGGGATCAATATGTAATCCCAGTATTGGCTGGGGCACATGCCGTCCTTGCTGCTACTTCCCGGGGGGCGTGGATGAAGTACCCCCAGCAGAGGTCCAGCGGCTGGTTCATTTCTGTCGTCACAACAGCAAGCCTCTCGTAATATTAGATCTCACCCTAGCGAGTTCGCTTGTGAACAGACCATCTGCACATCAGGTTTGACCTTCCTAGCCAAGTCGAGATTTATCTCTTTCACCCAAGATCGTAGGGAAGCGCTTGAGCATTTGCTACAAGTCCACTTCCCGGATTCTGTTTCGAACCCAGATCTCTGCGGTTGTAATAACGCCACTTTATCACCGGACTTACGCGGGTTCAGCTTATCTGAATCCATCTTCGACCCCGAAAAGGCCAAATGGGCTGTAGATTCTTTCGCTCGCTTCAAAGCCCCAATGTGTGATAAAATCTTCCCAGCCATGATTCAAAACAGCCTGGCTCATATCCTTGATTTACTGGTCGGCCTTCTTAGAGCCAGTGTTCATTCCGAAGCAAGGGAATCGTCCGCTTGACCAGCGTAAGTCCTATCGGCCGATCAGTCTTAATTCCTTTCTGCTTAAGACGGCGGAAAGGCTGATAGACATGCGCATTCCGTGCTCTCAGCAGTCGTCGATACATCTACATCTCATGCAGTTTGGGTACATAGTCGGTAGATCGACGGAGGTCATTCTCCACAGGTTAGTGCGGAAAATTGAGAGAGCCTGGGTATCCAACAACATTCCTTTATACTCTTTTCTGGATATAGAAGGTGCTTTGACAATACCGACTACGGATCCATCTCTACTGCTCTAGACCGCAGATGAATTGCCCGTCACTTGATCCAGTGGATTGATGCTATGCTCAAACACCGGATAATCACTTCAAAGGCTGTCCCCAGGGAGGGGTTATATCCCCCCTGCTCTGGTCCCTAGTAGTTGACGAACTACTAGTCTTACTTTCTGAGCAGGACGGTGAAGAAATCTGCTATGCTGATGACCTGGCTCTAATAGTGACCGGGAACTATGGCAGCACCTTGACAGAATTGATGCAGTCAGCTCTAAACACGGTAAGTAGATGGTGCGCAGACGTATGTCTTAGTATCAATCCACACAAGGCAATTATAGCTCCCTTCACTATTCGCACCTCCATTGACATAGGCCACCTACATATTAAGGGCTCCCCTGTGGGGCTATCCAACCAGGTCAAATATTTAGTGAAAACCCTTGGAAAAAGAGTAATGCCATGTGGGCCTGGAGAAGATTTATTTGGTAGGATCTGGGGTTTCAAGTCCTGCACCACCTGGTGGCTCTTTGCCATGACGATCAGACCCATCGCCACCTACGCTGCTATTGTGTGGTGGCCAATGGTTACGCAGGTCACTACCATCGAGGGGTGAGAGACGTAAATGATATAAGATTACTGGAAACGGTCGATTTGTTGACCAGTTCATTGACATCAAGTTCGTTTGGGCCAATGGACAAACGAGTATTAGCTTTTTCATGCTTTGAAGACTCGGTTAAAAGCTTCATGCCCTTAAACCCAGAGCCCAAAGTTGCGAAACTATCCGAAAGTTTTTTGAAACCTGCGAATAGATCACCAAAGCCTTGCTTCGTCTGACGTATGAATCCCGCAACATCCCTGCATGACTCACATGTCCATCTTAAACCAGATTTTGAGTCAATATTAGATCCTCTAAGCCTAATATATACGAGTATATATATCAATATCTAACTAATATCTTCATTAATGTTCATCTATCAAAATGTAAGGATCCTTATAGTAAATTAAATAATACATATTTAAATAGTTTATCTTTTCCTTATCAGGTCATTGCACTAACTGAAACTTGGTTAAGGCATGACATTCTTAGTATTGAAATTATAGCAAATAAATATTCTGTATAAAGACCTGATTGCATTCTGCGTCGTGGTGGTGGTGTTCTTAGCGCAGCCTATGCTAATATCTCCTCTGAACCTATTAACATATGTAATAACATAGAAATTGAAATTGTAGTTGTAATATTAGTCTTCGGTAGTATTAGTGTGTTTCTTATCTGTTCCTATATTTCATTTTTCTGTAATTAATAGTACTTTTGAAATGCTTTCTGATCGTGATTTTTTAATAATTCGTGAAGATTTTAATATCTGTGGAATTTCTAGGCTTTCATAGCGTATTGTAACTCCAATGTATAGAAACCTTTGGCATCTCTGTTTTTTTTTTTGATAGCCTTTTTGAAATGGCATTGGCTCAAACCGGTACTATACTAAATTGCCTAGATAAATGTATGATTTAAACATTTGTTTTGGGTATCAATACCTGCACGGTTTCTAAGTTTAACCCGTTTTCCTTACCTGATGATCCTTATCATCGTACCATAGATGATTTCGTTTTTAGGGGTATTACCTGAGAAGCGAGTTAGTTGTTTTCGGAATACTGATTTTAAACAAGTAAGAAAACTACTAACGAATTTGCTCGCCACCCAATTTTACCATCGAAATATTATATTTTTCAAAAATATATTGTAAAAAAAAAATAAATAATACTAAAATATGCCATAAAATATATCAAAGTTTTAAAAAATGTAATATTATTGGTTTAAAATTACGCTTGCAATTCGGTTTGTTTTAATTTACGTGAGCGGAAGGAGTCGTGGCCAAAATATATAACAAACTGCGTGCAACAATAAGGCACACTATCCTAATAAATTGGTTGCCCTATCTCTTATATTCTCTGAAATCTTGTTGTTTATACTGACATACGGACAGACGGAGATGGCTACATCGTCTCGGCTGTTGACACTGATCAAGAATATAAATACTTTATGGGGTCGGATATATAGACATTGCAATAGAAATATTTTATTCTACATTATGTTCTCTGATTTTATACCAACCCACCCAAAGGGTAGAAGGATAACATAACTTTGTGCTGACCGAAAATGTGTGTAACAGGCAGAATAAGGCGTCTCCGACCCCATAAAGTACATATATTCTTCGTCAACGTCAACAGCCAAGACGATATAGCCATGTCCGTCTGTCCGTATGAACACCTATGATCACCTAGATCTCAGAGACAATAAGAGCTAGAGTAACAAAATTTTCGGAATAGTATGTGTAATTATAGCACGCAGATCAAGTTTGTTTTTGATTTTGGCCACGCCCCCTGCCGCCCCCGTAAATCTAATAAAACCGAATTAGAGGCGTCATTTTAATCTTAGAATGTTCAATTTTGGTACGCACAATACTAATCACCATCTTAATGATATCTGGGAATTTGGTTACAATCGGATAAAAAACACAGAAATTATTCAGAAATTACTTTTATAAGGCGTTACCACGTGCAGCTGCACCTAGCTAATTGCTATGACACTCCGTGACATAATAATGGTGTTCAATAAACCAACTAAAGTGCCGCCAAGCTAATAATTTCGAATAAAGAAAATTTTGGTGTATTATTTTGGTATAATTTTAATATATTTTATTTTTGTATTTTTTTTTAGTATATTTTTAAAAAATATAATATTTTGATGGTAAAATTGGGTGGCGGGTATTTCACAGTCGAGCAAACTCGACTGTAGTGTTCTTACTTATTTTTTTAATCAAGTAGAAACGGCTACAGTCAAGGTTTGACTGTACGAGGTCATGGATGTTTGGTGTACATGCGCAGCGATTAATAATGTAATGAAATTATGAAAAATATAATAATTATTGGTTAAAACAAGTAAGAAAGCTACTGTCGACTTTGCTCGAGATACCCGTCACTCAATTTTACTGAATGGAAGAATAATAAAAAGCGACCATCGAAATATTATATTTTTCAAAAATATACTGGAAAATATACAAAAAAAATATACTAGAAATATGCCAAAAAACATACCGAAATTAATTTTGTTCTAAATGATTAGCTTGGTAGCACTTCATAATGTTTATTGAACACCATTATTATGTCACCGAGTGACAACTAGCTGAACATGTGCAGCTGCACCCCATTTCGCCTTATAAAAGTAAATCGTTAATAACTTCTGTGTTCATCAATATGATGATTAGTATTGTGTGTGCCAAAACTGAACGTTCTAGCTTTAACATGATGCTTGAAAATCGTTTTTTTCGATTTACGGGGTCGGAAGGGGGCGTGGCCAAAATCTACAACAAACTTGATCTGTCCACCAAGTTTGTATATGTTGTCTTCAAATTTGGTAGTTCCAGCTTTTATAGTCTCTGAGATCTCGACGGACAAACAGACAGGGCCATATCGACTCGTCTGTTGATGCTGATCAAAAATATATATACTTTATGGGGTCGCAGACGCCTGCTTCTGCCTGTTACGCACATTCGAAGAAACACAAACGGATTTTTTTAAAATCCATGACCTAAAAAGCGCTCCTCAATTAAATAATATATGGATTATTGTTAAAATACCTAAATATAAAAACATTGTTGATTGTAGATGGATATTTAGTTTAAAATCAAAGAGTATCTTATGAACAAGTTTAGAATTGCAGACATGGGCAAAATACGATATTCCATCGGAATGAGAATTGAGATATGCCATGATATGATATTATTTGTCTTAGCCTATTAGCACTCCACTACAAAGTAATCTAAATTATGAATTGTTGAATTCAGATCATGAATATGACGCTCCTTGCAAAATTTAATTGGTTGTCTGATGCACATCATGTTTTGTTCACGTCCAAATATAGCTCCCGCAGTCAATATATTAACTCGATACACAACTAAAAATAACAAGTAAGAAAGCTACTGTCGAGTTTGCTCGACTGTGAGATACCCGCCACCCAATTTTATCATAAAAATATTATATTTTTCAAAATATACTGAAAAAATATAATAAAAAAATATACTAAAAAATACCAAAATAATATATCAAAATTTTCTTTTTTCGAAGTTATTAGCTTGGCGGCACTTTAGTTGGTTTATTGAACACCATTCTTATGTCACGGAGTGACATAACAACTAACTAGGTGCAGCTGCACCTGATTACGTCTTATAAAAGTAGTTATTTAATAACTTCTGTGTTTTTTATCCGATTGTAACCAAATTTTCAGAGATCATTAATATAGTGGTAAGTATTGTACGATACAGGTTTAAAATGACGCTTGAAATTCGTTTTTTTTTCGATTTACGGGGGCGGAAGGGGGTGTGGCAAAAATCTAAGACAAACTTGATCTGCGTGCAACAATAAGACACACTGTCCCGAAAAATTTGTTGCTCTATCTCTTATAGTCTCTGAGATCTAGGTGTTCATACAGACAGACAGACGGACAGACGCACGGTCGGACAGACGGACATGGCTATATCGTCTCGGCTGTTGACGCTGATCAAGAATATATATACTTTATGGGGTCGGAGATGATTCTTTCTGTCTGTTACATACATTTTCGGTCGGCACAAAGCTATAATACTCTTGTACCCTTTGGGTAGGCGGGTATAAAAAGGTGATATGGCAAAGCCTAAGAAGTGTTCATAGGTATCTTAAAAGTACCACAGATATGATGCCAGTGTTTAAGAAAAACACAGATTTGATCGTATTTGTTGGTTATGTAGACTCTGATTGGGGTGGAAATGAAATTGACAGGAAAAGCAAGACGGGTTATTTATTTAAACTGATTGATTCCAATTCAATTTGTTGGGACACAAACACATTCATATTAATCTTGAAAGTCATTTAAGAATGTGTGAAAACAATCAAGGCTATCAAAACATATCGATAATAAATATCATTTTGCCAGAAAACAAGTTGAACATTAATTTGTTTGCGTCGAATATACTTCCATAGGGAACCAACCTGCTAATATTTTGACCAAACTTTTACCTGTTTAGTCGATTTCAGCAGATACGAAATAAAATCAGAATGAAGGAAGAATAAATTTAAAAATGCGACAGAACCGAAAGTATATTTTTGAAAATATAATTTTTATTTAAATTTTAAATTTACATATTTACATTATTAATCAAAGTTAATGAATAAATTAATTTTTTTAAGATATATTGACATATAAACTGAAATGATCTGATAGCGTTTTTAATGGGTTTTCCTCAGCGTGCAGCGAATTCTGGATCATTGAATGGCAAACTTTCCCAGTTCGCGCACTTACCACAGTAGTACAAGTTAATTATTTTTATAAGTAAATTTTCATTATTGTAAACTTTCATTTTGAGTTAACATGTTAAATACGTCCACACTGAATGTTTAATACATCCTTATTGAATCGCATAATTATTTGTTTAGCCACTAACCATATATTTAGTACATAAGTCTGGCATCCCATATAAGAGTTCATGTACACACTCTTTTCTGTATTCTCAGAGATTGGGACACAATTTAGGTGCTTGAGCAAAACTATGCCTTAAAATTCGGTTGTGTTCAGTTCGTTAGCGTCTGCATTCGAACCTCAAAACGTTTGCTGTCAGTATTGTACTGACAAAACATCTGCATGGGTGTACTGCTACCCAAAATTCCCAAACCCCACATGAAGTGCACACAAAATTGGACACACAACAAAACTATAGGCCATCTGAGCAGCAAGAAACAAAAACTGAATCTATGATGCAAGCCTTACAACAGAGCATGATGGAGTTTATGACATTTATGCGAGCCACCATTCAAGACATGATGCGTAATCAAAACCTTTTGATACAAATGCTTGTATCCCAACAATTAAAATAAATAATGGCTACCTTACGCATAGCTACGTGGAACGCCAATGCCGTTTCACAGCGCAAACTTGAGCTAGCTCAATTCCCACATGAGAAGCATATCGACGAAATGCTTCTTCCGGAAAATCATTTTACAAGCAAATACAATTTTCAAATGAGAGACTACCACTTCTATGGTACAAATCACCCCGATGGTAAAGCATACGGTGGGACGGGCATACTCATAAGGAACCGTATGAAGCACCACTTTTACAAAGAGTTTGCTGAAAATCATCTTCAGGCCACATCCATCACCATACAGCTGGAGGACAACACTCACCTCACACTAGCGGCCGTATACTGCCTCCCCGTTTCACAGTATTGGAAGATCAATACCTGGATTTCTTCCAAGCACTAGGGCCACACTAAATTGCAGCAGTTGACTACAATACTAAATGGGGATCGCGCATTGTGAATCCAAAAGTAAAACAGCTTTATAAGACTATAATAAAAACCACTAATAAACTTGACCATGTTTCTCCTGAGAGTCCTACATACTGGCCATCAGACCTCAATAAGCTGCCTGACTTTATCGACTTCGCAATTACGAAAAATATTTTTCGCAGTTTGGTTTAAGCTGAATGTCTGCCAGATCTATCATCTGATCACTCGCCTGTACTAATTCACTTTCGCCGGTACGCAGAAAACGTGAATCCACCTTACAGATTGACTTCACACAAAATAAACTGGCTCAGGTATATAGAATATATAAGTTCACACATTGAGCTAAACCCAAAACTCAACACTGAATCTGACATAGAGAGCTGCACAGGTACACTGGAATCCATTCTTAATGCAGCAGCTCTTACTGCAACACCTAAAATCACAAACGTTACAATTAATCCGAATAAGACCAACGTCCAAATCGAGAAACTCGTCCACGTAAAACGATGCATAAGTAGAGAGAGGCAATCTTCCAGATACCCATCTGCAAAACAAAAGCTAAAAATAGCCACACGGAAACTAGCCAACGCTCTAAAACAAGAGAAGGAAGACGCTCAGCGCCGATATATAGAGCAACTTTCACCAACAGGCACAAAACATAAGTCACTGTGGAGAGCCCACTCAACTCTTCGCCCACCGACTGAAACCGTTTTGCCGATAAGGAATTCCTCAGGCGGCTGGGCTCGTAGTGATGCAGACAGAGCCACCACATTTGCCGCTCACCTACAAAATGTATTCACGCCAAACGAGGCTACTAGCACATTCGCGCTACCGTCCTCATCCGTAAACTGCCACCAGCAACACCCCAATTATGTTTCGTCCAAACGAAATAACTAAAATAATTAAAGGCAATCTCAGCCCGAAAAAATCCCCCGGCTGCGACCATATAACACCGGAAATGATGATCGAGCTGCCACATCCTGCAGTTCGCTACATAACCCAGCTCTTTTTTATGCCATCACCAAGCTTGGTTACTTTCCACAACGATGGAAGAGGTCGATCAATGATTCCAAAACCTGGTAAGGACCACACAGTCTCTTCATCTTACAGACCAATAACTCTACTCTCATGTATTTCGAAACTATTCGAAAAATGCCTGCTGATCCGACTTAATCTTCATCTGAGAACCCACAACATAATCCCAGCCCATCAATTTGGATTTCCCGAAAGCCACGGAACCATTATCGGCAAGAACTGCATTTGAAAATCGAGAATACTGTACAGCAGTATTTTTAGACGTATCCCAAGCATTCGACAGAGTCTGGACTGACGGCCTAATGTTTAAAGTTCAAACAGCTTTACCCGAAAGCACACACAAACTTCTAAAGTCTTACCTCTATGACAGAAAGTTTGCAGTGCGGTGCAACACTGCCACTTCTACTGACCATAAAATTGAGACTGGAGTCCCCCAAGGCAGCGTTCTTGGGCGTACTTTATACCTCATCTATACATCCGACATTCCTACAAATAGTCGTCTAACGGTATCCACGTTTGCCGACGATACAGCTATCCTTAGCCGTTCAAGGTTCCCAATCCAAGCTACAGCACAGCTGGCATTACACCTCATAGACATTGAGAAGTGGCTCTCTGACTGGCGAATAAAAGTAAACCAGCAAAAATTCAAGCATATGACGTTTACGCTAAACAGACAAGATTGCCTATCACTCTTTTTGAACAACATAACACTCCCGAAAGCAGATGAGGTAACGTACCTAAGAGTACACCATGACAGAAGACGCACATTGCTCATCTTAAACTCAAAGCCGACAACTTACACTGGCTCATCAACGCTGGTTCTCCGCTCAGCATAGACGACAAGGTCTTACTCTACAATTCTGTATTGAAACCTATCTGAACCTATGGCTCACAGCTATGGGGTAATGCCAGCAACAGCAATATTAACATCATACAGCGAGCACAATCAAAGATTCTGAGAACCATCACTGGTGCACCATGGTACGTTCGGAATGAAAACATCCAAAGAGACCTAAATATTCCACCAGTTATCAATGCAATTACGGAACTTAAGGAAAACAAGAAAGAAAGCTATAGTCGAGATTGCTCGACTGTGAGATACCCGCCACCCAATTTTACCATCAAAATATTATATTTATATAATAGTATAAAAATTTACTGAAAAAATACTAAAAAAAATATACTAAAAATACCAAAATAAAATATCAAAACTTTCTTTGTTCGAAATTATTAGCTTGGCGGCACTTTAGTTGGATTATTGAACACCATTATTATGGTGCGGAGTGTCATAGCAACTAGCTAGGTGCAGCTGCACGTGGTAACACCTTATAAATATAATGCCTTATATATATAATATCTTAATAACTTCTGTGTTTTTTATCCGATTGTAACTAAATTCACAGATATCATTAAGATAGTGATTAGTATTGTGCGTACCAAAATTGAACGTTCTAGGTTTAAAACGACGCTTGTAATTCGGTTTTTTTCAACAGACAGACGGACGGACGGACAGACGGACATGGCTATATCGTCTCGGCTGTTGACGCTGATCAAGAATATATATACTTTATGGGGTCGAAGATGCTTCCGTCTGCCTGTTACATACATTTTCGGTCGGTACAAAGCCATAATACCCTTCTACCCTTTGGGTAGGCGGGTATAATTACCATAGCAAGCTTTCCTCGCACCACAACCACCTAGCGAGAGGCCTAACTCAGCTCACCAGTCGTAACCGTCTCCGACGAAAGGACTTAACCCAGCGAAGAAATTTGGAGGGACGTCTAATTATAGAACAATTAGAAAAACAAGTAAGAAAGCTACAGTCGAGTTTGCTCGACTGTGAGATACCCGCCACCCAATTTTACCATCCAAATATTATATTTTTCAAAATATACTGAAAAAATACTAAAAAAAAATATACTGAAAAATACCAAAATAATATATCAACATTTTCTTCGTTCGAAATTATTAGCTTGGCGGCACCTTAGTTGGTTTATTGAACACCATTATAATGTCGCGGAGTGTCATAGCAACTAACTAGGCAGCACTAGCAGTTGCACGTGGTAACGCCTTATAAAAGTAATATCTTAATAACTTCTGTCTTTTTTATCCGATTGTAACCAAATTCGCAGAGATCATTAATATGGTGATTAGTATTGTGCGTACCAAAAATGAACGTTCTAGGTTTAAAACGACGCTTGCGATTCGGTTTTATTCGATTTACGGGGGCGGGAGGGGGCGTGGCCAAAATCAAAAACAAACTTGATCTGCGTGCAATAATTAGACATACTGTCGCGAAAAATTTGTTGCTCTATCTCTTATAGTCTCTGACGGACATGGCTATATCGTCTCGGCTGTTGACGCTGATCAAGAATATATATACTTTATGGGGTCGGAGATGCTTCCTTCTGCCTGTTACATACATTTTCGGTCGGCACAAAGCCATAATACCCTTCTACCCTTTGGGTAGGCGGGTATAATAAACCAACTGTTCAGAAAAATTTGTTAAGATTTTTAAACTTATTGTTAGTTCTAATACAAAACAAGTAAGAAAGCTACTGTCGAGTTTGCTCGACTGTGAGATACCCGCCGCCCAATTTTACCATCAAAATATTTTATTTTTCAAAAAAATACTGAAAAAATACTAAAAAATATACTTAAATTATACCAAAATAATATACCAAAGTTTTCTTTGTTCGAAATTATTAGCTTGGCGGCACTTTAGTTGGTTTATTGAACACCATTATTATGTCACGGAGTGTTATAGCAATTAACTAGCTGCAGCTGCACCTGATTACGCCTTATAAAAGTTATTTCTTAATAACTTCTGTGTTTTTTATCCGATTGTAACCAAATTCGCTGTGATCATTAAGATGGTGATTAGTATTGGGCGTACCAAAATTGAACGTTCTAGGTTTAAAACGACGCTTGCAACTCAGTTTTTTTCAATTTGCATGGGCGGAAAGAGGCGTGGCCAAAATCAAAAACAAACTTGATCTGTGTGCAACAATTAGACATACTGTCGCGAAAAATTTGTTGCTCTATCTTTTATAGTCTCTGAGATCTAGGTGTTCATACGGACAGACGGACAGACGGACATGGCTATATATATATACTTTATGCCTGTTCCTTATGCCTGTTACATACATTTTCGGTCGGCACAAAGCCATAATACCCTTCTACCCTTTGGGTAGGGGGGTATAAAAAATGCCTTGAGACACTCTTATATTTAAGAGGCTTAGCGAACGCACATGTTAATAGTGTCGCATATAAATATAGCAATTGACATCGTCTACACAGATTTTGAAATTGACGCCGCTCACACATAGCGAGTGATGCGCTCTTATATACACAGCAAGTAATACTGTACGCAAGTGCCGCCGAGGCGAAGCCGTCCAAAGTTTTTAAGTCATGGATTTAAAAGAAATCATAACCCTTTGCGTTTGTCCATAAAGTATATATATTATTGATCAGCAGCAACAACCGAGTCGGCCCTGTCTGTCTGTCCATCTGTCTGTATGAACATCGAGATCTCAGAGACTATAAAAGCTGGAGCTACCAAATTTGGAGATTTATTTGGATTTATATTAGATGTTGGCCACGTCCCCTTCCGCCCCAGTAAATCGAAAAAAACGGTTTCCAAGCATCATGTTAAAGGTAGAACGTTCAGCATACACAATACAAATCATCATCTTAATGAGCTCTGAGAATTTGGTTACAATCGGACAAAAAATGGTGTTCAATAAACATTATGAAGTGCTACCAAGCTAATCATTTTGAACCAAATTTATTAATTAATTTGTATTATAACTTTTTGCCGACTGAAAATGTATGTATCAGGCAGAATGAATCATCTCCGACCCCATAAAGTATATATATTCTTGACCAGCGTCAACAACCGAGACGATATAGCCATGTTCGTCTGTCCGTCTGTCAGTCTGTCAGTCTATCAGTCTATCAGTCTGTCAGTCTGTCAGTCTGTCAGTCTGTCTGTATAAACACCCAGATCTCAGAAACTATAAGAAATAGAGAAACACATATTTCGGGACAGTGTGTTTTATTGTTGCACGCAGATCAAGTTTGTTTTAGATTTTTGCCACGCTCCCTTCCGCCCCCGTAAATCGTCATTTCAAACCTAGTTTAATTTTGGTACGCACAATAGTAATCACCATCTTAATGATCTCTGAAAATTTGGTTACAATCGGATAAAAAATACAGAAGTTATTAAGAAATAACTTTTATAAGGCGTAATCAGGTGCAGCTGCACCTAGTTAATTGCTATGTCATTCCGTGACATAGTAATGGTGTTCAATAAAGCTACTTAAGTGCCGCTGATAATTCCGATCAAAGAAAATTTTGATATTATCTTGATATATTTTTAGTATATTTTTAAAGTATATTTTCAAGTATTTTTTTTAAAAATATAATATAATATTTCGATAGTAAAATTGGGTTACGGGTATCTCACAGTCGAGCAAACTCGATAGTAGCTTTCCTACTTGTTTTACCAGTAATTATTATAATTTTCATAATTTTATAACATTATTAAACGCTGTGAATATACACTTACAATCTATGACCTCGTACAGTCGAACCTTGACTGTAGCCTTTCCTACTTGTTTTACATCGACATGAAGAAGCGACAAATGGTGAATAAGAAACATGTTCCGACAAAAGCAACTTTCAGGCACAGAACAAAAATCACGTCAAAACATAATTTGAATAAGATTGATATTTCTGACTAAGATTTGGATAACAGTAACCCAAAATAAGGTCGCTAGTAACCCAAAATAAGGAGGAATAACAAATAGACACTGATATATGAGTTGACAAGAACCGGAAGTTATTGGCTGAACTCTCGCTCGCATTCGGATTCGGACGTGTTTTACTTACCAAGCTCGGGCTTGTTAACACGCGGACCCAGGCAGACGCAACCCACCAACCTAGCCATCCGTCCGAGGGCAACTTTGCATAACGTGCGGAAACGGAGGTCGCGAACACTTAACACAGACACTACAGACGAAACAATAAGAACTTATCTTACTTAACTATGAGATAAGTTTTGTAAAAGTAAGGACGAAAATTTCTAGTCGATCTGCCCGGAACGGCAAAGCTAATCTGGCTTGTCAACAGCAAAGAGTCAATTTCACCAATAATTAGTCTATGTAGAAACACAACACCTACCATAGTTCTGTGGTTAGAAAGAGAAGGACGGTTTAGTAATAAAAGTCTAATTATAGGATTTCAGTTAAGACTACAAAGAGCAAAGAGTAGAAATTGTTTCTGCACCGATTCAAGCCTATCTTAATGAACCCTATACTGGGGAAACCAAATATTAGATCCATACTCAACTAAAGGACGTGAGATATACAGATATATACAGATATTTTGTTATTATGTAGGGATCATTAAATTCCCTTGACCAACGTTTAATAAATCCAAGGACACCAATGGCTGCATTACAAGCAGACAAAATATGCTAATCAAACTATAAATTTGAATCAAGAAGAATACCTAAATCAGTTACTGACTCTATTCGCTTAAGTTGAGTCTCACTAAGATGATAATTGTTAAAATGGGTAATGCCCCTTAAAATTTACGAAGGTTTGCATTTATTGCAATTTAGATTTAATAAATTTATAGCACACCACGAGTGAAAACATTCAAGAACAGATTGCAATCTGAGACTATCTAAGGGATCCTTAAAATTCAGATAAATTTTAACATCATCCGCATACATAAGAATGTGAGAATATGATATAACTGATGGTTGATGATTAATGAATAATGTAAACAGCATGGCCTAAATAACTTCCCAGGGATATGCCGGAAGTGACTTAGACGGTCTTAGACACAGAGCCCTTGTATAATAACCTTTGAATTATTCATGAGAGTTATGAAGATATCCACAACATTAAGTTTTGGGGAAATCGAAGAAGATTGAGATTATTAAATAAAATACTGTGGTTGTCGGAATCAAAAGCATTACTAAAATTAGTGCAAATGACATCAGTTTGCATTTTTGATTGGAGCCCTTCTATAACAGTTGATGAAAACTCTAATAAGTTAGTGGTAGTAGGCCTACATTTTACAAACCCATGATTGTAGGATGAAATTATAGATTTACAGCAGTTGAGAAGTTAGTAGTTTCTCAAATGCTTTGGGAATAGCAGACAACTTGGAGATACGTCTATAGTTTTGAACGCCAGATTTATTTCCTTTTTTAAAAAGAACATTAATATAAGACTCTTTCCAAAGATTAGGAAATAGCACAACTGTACAGACAATACAAATAACCTAAGCACGCAACTAGGAACTCCGTCAGGACCAGGAGAAACAAGTAAGAAAGCTACAGTCGAGTTTGCTCGACTGTGAGATACCCGCCACCCAATTTTACCATCAAAATATTATATTTATATAATAGTATAAAAATATACTAAAAAAAAATATACTAAAAATACCAAAATAATATATCAAAATTTTCTTTGTTCGAAGTTATTAGCTTGGCGGCACTTTAGTTGGTTTATTGAACACCATTATTATGTCGCGGAGTGTCATAGCAACTAGCTAGGCAGCACTAGCAGTTGCACGTGGTAACGCCTTATAAAAGTAATATCTTAATAACTTCTGTGTTTTTTATCCGATTGTAACCAAATTCGCAGAGATCATTAAGATGGTGATTAGTATTGTGCGTACCAAAATTGAACGTTCTAGGTTTAAAACGACGCTTGCAATTCGGTTTTATTCGATTTACGGGGCGGGAGGGGGCGTGGCCAAAATCAAAAACAAACTTGATCTGCGTGCAACAATAAGACATACTGTCGCGAAAAATTTGTTGCTCTATCTCTTATAGTCTCTGAGATCTAGGTGTTCATACGGACAGACGGACAGACGAACAGACGGACAGACGGACAGACGGACATGGCTATATCGTCTCGGCTGTTGACGCTGATCAAGAATATATATACTTTATGGGGTCGGAGATGCTTCCTTCTGCCTGTTACATACATTTTCGGTCGGCACAAAGCCATAATACCCTTCTACCCTTTGGGTAGGCGGGTATAAAATCTGCTAAGCCAGACTTAAGCTCACATAAGAGTAAACTTTAAGTAATTAAGGGACAAAAAATGCAATTAGATTGGATTACTTGATACGGATAGGTCGTTTGAAAAAACTCAGCAAACAGATCGGCAATGCCGTGATAATAAAGAGCTACCTTTTAAAAAAAAAAATAATGTTGGTTTGAGTGCTGACGTCTCCCGCTTCGAATTGACGAAGTCATCAAAGCGTTTCGGGTCTCGCTGAAACGTTAGTCTGCACTTTCTTTTATTTTTACTACACAGAGAAAGTTGGGACCAGTCGGTATGCGAAAGAATTATATCTATTCCAATTAATTGATGATAATAATAATACAAAACATGCAGTCGGTACACGCCAACTCAACAAAACCACCTTTAGCAGCAGCATATATCACGTCATGTCAACAAAAAAATCACAGCAGTCAAACGATGCCGAAAAAAACAAGGGTTAGTGAAGGGCAGACAAACAAAGCTGAAGCATACGACAATAAGGCTCGCCAGAAGACAAGAATGAAAAGAACAACAATAATTGGTCCTAGCTTGAAAACGAATACAAACAAGTATGAAAGCTACTGTCGAGTGTGCTCGACCGTGAGATACCCGCCGCCCAATTTTACCATTAAAATAATATACTTTTCAAAAATATACTGAAAAAATACTACAAAAAATATACTAAAATTATACCAAAATAATATACCAAAATTTTCTTTGTTCGAAATTATAAGCTTGGCGGCACTTTAGTTGGTTTATTGAACACCATTATTATGTCACGGAGTGTCGTAGCAATTAACTATGTCACGGAGTGTCATAGCAACTAACTAGGGGCAGCTGCACGTGGTAACGCCTTATAAAAGTAATATCTTAATAACTTCTGTGTTTTTTATCCGATTGTAACCAAATTCGCAGAGATCATTAAGATGGTGATTAGTATTGTGCGTACCAAAATTGAACGTTCTAGGTTTAAAACGACGCTTGCAATTCGGTTTTATTCGATTTACGGGGGCGGGAGGGGGCGTGGCCAAAATCAAAAACAAACTTGATCTGCGTGCAACAATAAGACATACTGTCGCGAAAAATTTGTTGCTCTATCTCTTATAGTCTCTGAGATCTAGGTGTTCATACGGACGGACAGACGGACAGACGGACGGACGGACAGACGGACATGGCTATGTCGTCTCGGCTGTTGACGCTGATCAAGAATATATATACTTTATGGGGTCGGAGATGCTTCCTTCTGCCTGTTACATACATTTTCGGTCGGCACAAAGCCATAATACCCTTCTACCCTTTGGGTAGGCGGGTATAAAAATTTGCCTAAAGCTCAAAACAGTTTCATTTTGCATATATGTACTTATGTATATTCACCAACATATTCAAGGACGCAAGCAGCAGTTCAGAACTAATATCAAACGTTTTGACGTTCGAAAGCAGAAGCTAACTGTGCTTGAACCCGCAACGCGATATACCGTCATCGTCAAAGACATCTAGCAACCTAGCGAAGACATTGAGAAGACACGGTCACTTTCTGATTAGAAGTGAAGCTCGAAAGCGCGTGACTCAACTTTGTATTACTCTAGTTTTTTAAATATTATCTCTGAAAATTTGGTTACAATCGGATAAAAAACATAGAAGTTATTAAAAAAATATTTTTATAAGGCGTTACCACGTGCAGCTGCACCTAGTTAGTTGCTATGACACTTCGTGCCATAATAATGGTGCTTAATAAACCTACTAAAGTGCCGCCAAGCTAAAAATTTCGAACAAAGAAAAATTTGGTAAATAATTTTGGTATATTTTTAGTATAATTTTTCAGTATATTTTTCAGTATATTTTTGAAAAATATAATATTTCGATGGTGAAATTGGGTGGCGGGTATCTCACTGTCGAGCACACTCGACAGTAGCTGTCTTACTTGTTTAAATATTACTTTATCTGAATAAAATTTAATGGTGATATCAAAATCTCCATAATAGCATGGGGTCAAATATGCAAGACCGGTGGAAACACTTCCAATTTATTTAACCATTTGAAGCGAGCGCATCCAACATTTGCATTAAGTATTTCATAAGCAGTTAAAACGCTTGAAGAGTGTTACAACAGCACTCGTACACAGTTTTTGGGTAGTACTTCGTCCCGTAAGAATATTCGTGACAAAGCTTTAATATAAATGGTAGTCATTAATAATATTTATTATTGCTTATATCCTCTTTACCGTTTGCCATGCGGAGCTATGCTAACAATTGTGCATCTTAATAACATGTATATCGAAATGAAGAAAACATTGAATACATTTCTTCAAGAAATCGTGTACTGTGCAGTGATAACAGATGGTCGAGGGCAAACATCGATAACATCGAGGACAAACGATCACTACCTCACCATCAGTTATCATTTTGCCAAAAAGTACTTTGACCTGAAAGGCGCAGTTTTGTCCAGTGGCAAACTTTCAAACAACTTTTATCAAAATAGCGACAATATAGGTAATTCTATAAGTTCTGTTCTTTCGGAGTGGAAAGTGATACACAAAGCGTCTGCAGTTGTGACCGATACTGCCGTATGTATGACTAAAGCAACTTGCAAGCAGTTAAGTATTTATACCACCTATTATACGTATTTTTGCCGATCTTCACCAGTCAGTCTTCAATAACTATCTTAGTAAAAACAGCGGAGGGCGCTTAAGTCTGCAATTTAAGTTAAAAGAGATCAACAGTAGCACTGCATGTTTGGCAGGAGAAGCACTCAAAAAAGAATTAACTGATATAAGCAACAACTTCAAACCGTCTGCCAATCCACCGGAATCACCAACACAGGAAGAACCAATTTTTCTGTTTTTGGAAGTCCAGAAAGTTATAATTTTTCAACATTCGTGTCAGACGCTATTATTGCTCTCCGGCAATATTTGGAAAACCCTCTTGCAGGACCCAACATTAATCCCATGGAAGGTTTGCATTATATTTTCATTGTTCAAGTCATTAACATGATACTTTATTCCAGAATCAAGCCAATGAAGTGGGATTCATGAATGACTATGGCCTAAAATACTTATGTATTCCAGCATGCTCCAAGGAGTTTGAGAGGCAGTTCAGTAGTAAGAACCAATGGATACTTGAGAAATAAAAACGATTTTAAATTTAATCGATTAGCCAAAAATCGAATCGTTGACAGCTTTAGTTGTACATATTGTATTTATAGGAATCACTACTAACCATATAATACGTAGATATGGAATTCCCTACAAGCGTTTATGCACATACTGTTTTGTGTATTCTTAGAGATTGGGACACTTATTAGTTGAATTTTGGCTCGTGGAAAACTGTGCCTGAAAATTCGGTTGCTTTCGATCCGTTAGCGGTTGCATTCGAACGGCAAAACGTTTACTGTCAGTCTTGTACTGAAAAGCTATATGTATATATATATATGAAAGCATGGGTGTACTGCTGCTTGCGCCTTTGAATGTATTGATGAATAAACATATGTATATGGTAAAGTGCAAGTGTGTTGTGCTATAGGCAAATTTTGTGTATTCGATTGGCAGCTAGCACCAATTGTTTTTGTTATTTTGGTTTGTTGTCTTCTCACCCCCCTTACCATTACTTTTTTCGGCATCGTTTGACTGATGCTATTATTTTGTTGACATAACCTCTTATATTCTGATGCTAGTAGTGATTTCGTATTGTTTTTTGCTTTTGCTGGCATGTGCTGGCTACACCCGTCGATCTTGTATGAATATTGCGTCATTATAATCAACTAACTAGTATAGATATATTATATTTAAATTTCAGCATATTTTATTACGCGTTTATATATGCATGTTATGCATGTGGCTGTCAGCCATCAGAGGCAGCAAGGGGATCAATATGTAATCCCAGTATTGGTTGGGGCACATGCCGTCCTTGCTCCTACTGTGGAAAGTGCGGCTATACTCTCTACGCGAGGGCGGCAGGAAGCTATAAATTACCCCAATCCAAGGCGGAACAGCATACGCTGATAGACGAATGGCGGAGGGTAGTCCGGTCTCTAGTATGCGGACTCTGGATACCTGTCGCCCTCCAGTTTCATTTAGACTTTCCACGGTACGTGGACTATATCGTGAGTTACCTTCCCTTCCCGCCTACTCGTGAGATCAATTTATGGATCCTTTTAAAAACATAGATGCGTCTGATGCGACTTCGACAGCGTCAACCCTGGACGTTGCCTTTTCGGCAGCCCCAACATCAGTACTACAGCCACTGGGCTGATGGCTTCCACCCCCAATACTATGGGTCTCGACTCTAGTAATTTAGAGGACCCGGATAAGCCACGAATCCCCTTGGACACAGGGTTCGCTAGTGCTGACTTTCCGTCCAATAGCGGTTCAGTCCGGCAGCAACCAGTCAAGGTATTGTCCTCAGCTTTGCTTTGTGAAATTAAAAAGCTGCGATAAGAAGCTTTTTAAAGCTGCACTAGTGAAGGGTTCGAGCACAGCAGAAACTCTCGCTATGACGATATCATTCCCGATCCCACTAGCTCTTCAAAGAGGCTCAAGAAGGCTCATTTGGAGTCCACGAAGCCATTCCACAGCCAAGTTGCAAGCAGCTTGAAATTGGGCTTCCTTTCAGCTGACACTTCCACACCCCTCTCGAAGTAGTTGGGGTGGCACGGCCAGGCCCATTGCCAGCGCCTCAGACCGCAACCCACCCGCAAGGGTGCCCCCCGTGTGCGGAGTCGCAAGGCGACCTCCCACGAGCAGCTGCTCCAGACCACCAAAGAACGTCCGTGTGAAGGACTCTCGGGGGGGGGGCAATGCAAGTGGCCTTGTCACCAACGGCATAAGGAGGGAGAATGAGCACAATTAAAATGCTCCAGGCGAACCTACACTACGCCAGAGGAACATCGCCCACACTGTGCAGGGTCGCCTGTAAAGATGAAATCAACAGGTTTCTAGTCCAAGAACCATGGTTGATCGATGGCCAAAATCCGTGGGCTATTATGCGGATCATGTAAGTTGATATATGACCATATGGGAGTTGCCCTTCATACTGCTATACTTTTAGATAACAGTGTAAGACATTTCTCTTTATCCAACTTCATCCTTAGAGACTTGGCACTGGTCATTGAGGTAGCCACTGCGGACGGTGTCCGGGAAGTTATTATCGCCTCTGCATACTTCCCGGGGGGCGTGGATGAAGTACCCCCGGCAGAAGTCCAGCGGCTGGTTCATTTCTGTCGTCACAACAACAAACCTCTCGTGATCTTAGATCTCACCCTAATCAGCATCTCGATAGCGAGTTCACTTGTGAACAGACCATCAGCACATTAGGTTTGACCCTCCTAGCCAAGTCGAGATTTATCTCTTTCACCCAAGATCGTAGGGAAGCGCTTGAGCATTTGCTACAAGTCCACTTCCCGGATTCTGTTTCGAACCCAGATCTCTGCGGTTGTAATAACGCCACTTTGTCACCGGACTTACGCGGGTTCAGCTTATCTGAATCCATCTTCGACCCCGAAAAGGTCAAATGGGCTATAGATTCTTTCGCTCTCTTCAAAGCCCCAGGGCGTGACAAAATCTTCCCAGCCATGATTCAAAACAGCCTGGCTCATCCCCTTGATTTATTAGTCTACCTACTTAGAGCTAATTTTACTTGGGGATACATACCAAGCTCTTGGAGGAGAGTATATGTGGTGTTCATTTTGAAGCAAGGGAATCGTCCGTCTAAGTACTATCGGCCGATCAGTCTTAATTCCTTTCCGCTTAAGACGGCGGAAAGGCTGATAGAGTTTCATTAAGATTTTTAGGCGACTTTTTTGCAGCTAGCAGCAATTGTTGTTAATCTTCTCGCCTTATTGCCTTATTGTCGTGCGCTTCCGGTTTGTTTGGCTGCCGTCCCCTACTGCGAATGTTTTATTGACATGATGTCTTATGTCCTGCTGCTGGAGGTGGTTTTGTTGAGCTGGCGTGTGCCGACTGCACCTGTCGATCTTTTATGAATATTGTGTTATTAATTTTATCAATTAATTTGCTATTGACATACTATTTTTAAATTGTAGTATATTTTATTGTGAATTAATTAAATTGCTATTTTAAGATTTTACAAATTCATTTAAATTTTTATTCCTTTCAACCTACCTTAAATAAATAAATGTTAATTAATCGCAGCAGTCAAACGGTGCCGAATTTTTTTACTTCCTCTTGGACGTTGACGTACTAACGGCAGTACGATCAAGTGGCCCAGCGACACCAAGCTCGGGCTTGTTAACGCGCGGACCTAGGCAGACACGACCACCCGCCCATCCGACCGAGGGGCAACCGCATAACGTGCGGGAACGGAGGTCGCGAACAATTAACACAGACAAAACAACCAAATAATACTACTACTACTAATAATAATAATTAGAACTTTTAATAAATACGAGCTAATGTATCTAGGAGTAATGTTTTAATTTCTAAGGTAGTGTTAGTATTATTAACAAGACTAGAAAATTTATTATAATTTACACATAAAATACGGAAAGGATTGTGACTGGAATAGTTAGTACCACAACGGGAAAGTGAGAGGGGAAGGAAATTTCTAGTCTTTATGACCGGAACGGCAAAGCTAATCTGACTTGTCAACTGCAATGAGTCAATTTCGCCAATGATAAGTCAATGTAGAAACACTACACCTAGCATAATTCTCCATACTCAAGAATAGGACGAACCAGTGAGATGAACAAGTGTTTAGTAATGTAGGGATGGTTAAATTCCTTTGACCAACGTTTAATAAATCCAAGGACACCCCTGGCTCTATTAGAAGCAGCCAAAATATGCTTATCAAACTTTAATTTTGAATCAAGAAGGATACCTAAATCAGTTACTGACTCTATTCTCTCAAGTGGAGTATCATTAAGATGATAATTATTTAAATGGAGAATACCCCTAAAAAATGTCATAAGTTTACATTTATTGCAATTAAGATTTAGTAAATTTATAGAACACCACGATTGAAAACAATCAAGGTCAGATTGCAATCTGAGGCTATATATGGGATCATTGAAAGTCAGACAAATCTTTACATCATCTGTATACATAAGTATGCGAGAGTATGATATAACGGACGGTAGATCATTTATAAATAATGTAAACAGCAATGGGCCTAAATGACTTCCTTGGGGTACGCCGGAAGTGACTTGGACAGTCTTGAACACAGAGCCCTTGTAAAATACTCTTTGAATTCTAAATGAAAGACATGAAGATATCCACAAAATTAAGTTCTGTGGAAATCCAAGAAGATTGAGCTTGTATAATAAGAGACTATGGTTGACAGAATCAAAAGCCTTACTGAAATCAGTGTAAATGACATCAGTTTGCATTTTTGATTGGAACCCTTCAATAACAATTGATGAGAATTCTAATAAGTTAGTGGTAGTAGACCTACATTTCACAAACCCATGCTGGTAGGGTGAAATTATAGATTTACAGCAGTGTTGCAGTTGAGAAGTTATTAGTTTCTCAAATGCTTTGGGAATAGCAGACAACTTGGAGATACCTCTATAATTTTGAACGTTTGATTTATTTCCTTTTTTCAAGAGAGGAACAATGTAAGACTCTTTCCAAAGATAAGGGAAAGAGCACAACTCTACAGACAATTAAAATAATTTTAAAAGTGGTTTACATATTATAGTATTTTCGTTTATATATTATAATATTTCCGATTCTAAATTTACAAAAAGTATAAATATTATGAATCTCTATTGGTAACGCCTCTAAATACATAAATACATATTATATATATTCGTTTACACATATAATAATTGTTTTATTTGTTTTTTCTTTTTAATGGTTTTCAGTGATTTTAGTGGGTATTTTCTGTTCAGTTAAACTTTTCAGGTCACTACATTTTATTATGGCTTAGTTTCGTTATGCATTTGTATTTGACTTAATCAGCTTTTAATTAACATTTCAATATCCATTTCAACTTATTTTTCATTTGAATCTGTATTCCTTCATTGACATTTGTACAAAGTGTTCAGAGTTGAAGACCATCTAGATTGATTCCCAGCCCACCTTTGGTGGGCAATACCTTAACTATATAGCATAATATCTGATAAATTTGTAACAACGGCCCCCTAAAAAGACCGTAACGTGTTTAAAATAGTCCATTTATCATAGGTCTATTGAGTGCTACCACTAACCATATAATATATACATACCACTTGCATCACTTGCAACCGTTCGATGACGCGTCGCATTTGTATTTTCTTTGCCCATGTCCTCTTTTTGTTATTGCATGTTGTATCAAGCAAAACAGTCTTGACAAAACAATACTGATTGAGTCCGGCCAACGGCAGTATTCCAACGTGAAAATGTTTGCTGTCAGTCAGCCGACACCACAACGGAAAGCATGCAACGTATACATATTGTTATTGTTTTTCCTTTAATATTATGATTTTCGAGACATATATCAGGTATTGTTTTGCTCGATACAACGTGAAACAAAAATAGAAGCTGAGCAAAGAAAATACAAATGCGACGTGTTCTTCTGTGTTCTATATATAATGTGGTTAGTGTTGCTAATCTCAGCAATAAATATACTTGTACACAAACACACACATGCACATACGAGATGCGCATGTGGCAGTAAGGATATAAGTATGCTAGTGGGAAAACCTTATATGTTTTCGCAGTCTACCATAGATTGAATACTGATTGCAAGTACGGTACGTATTGCATGTACAGAAGCTTCTTTTAGATAGTTCAGCCTACCAAGTGCTAATAAACTGTACTCTTTTACGCATACACGTACACATTAAGAACCAACACACACACAACTGCATCCGCAAAGAAATTAGCTTGACTTTATGTTCCTCTTTCACTTCCACTTCGAGTTAACTTTGCATTTCCATTTTCATCTCCTTTGCCATTTGCCATTCTATTACTCAAACTTATTTGTTTTCAATTATTGACTGAAGCTGCAAGACTAAGCTGCGTGATAACTGAAGGATCGACTGGGCATTGTGGCGCTCTGCCATTTCTAGAAAGAATAAGCCCTTAATGTGAGACCAGAAATAACAAAATACAGAAGTGATAGAAAAATCTTACCATTGAAGAACTTGATGACATCGGTAAAATCCATACTGTTGGACAAAATGATATCACGATAGGTTTCCAGCAGAGCCATCTCTAGGAAGAGCACAAAATGACCAGAGGCTATGTGCTTTGCCGCCCAGATGACCTCCCAGGTGGCAAAAACATCGTCATAGATAATCTCGCGCTTAAAGTCCAATAAGAACCAGCGGTAACAGAAGTAAAAGTGCGTATAGTCCCCATTCGAGTCCATCAAGTCGTACATCTCCGAGTCGAGTATTTGAATGAGCGAACTGGTGACGTGAACCGTAAACGTGTATCGTAATTAGAACATCTAATTAGAGCATCTCGGCATCCACCTCGACAGACGTCTAACATGGCGTAGGCATATCGAATGCAAGAAACTACACTACACTAAAACTGAAAGCCAGCAGCCTCCACTGGATTATAAACGCCCGATCGCCCTTGTGTCTGGACTACAAGGTCCTGCTCTACAACTCCACTCTGAAGCCAATCTGAACATGTGGCTCCCAGCTATGGTGAAACGCGAGCAGAACCAACATAGACATCATACAGCGCGCTCAATCAAAGATCCTGCGAACTATCACTGGGGCACCATGGTATATTCGAAACCAAAACCAAAGATGAAATAGACAAGCAAAAAGCATCCTACAATGAAAACGTGTATCGTAATTAGAACAAAGATCTCTATTGTAGTGTGCTCAACTTTATTTACCGCATGTTGGCAAAATGCATGTCCATGGCACCACCACTAGAAAAGTTCTCGATCATACACTCCATGAGCTTGCAGAAACAACTGTAGCTGAGCGATTCATCGTCGAAGATAACTAGGAGCGGAGCAACCAGATCGCACATGCCCTGCATGTATCCAATGTCTAGGTGCTCCCAAACATACGTTGATATCACATTTCGCAGCTTGTCTAGATTCTCGTTGGCAAACTACCAATAGTTGCGATCAATCCGATGAAGATTCAAGCCGAACTGTTCAAGTAACTCAACACCGCCATTGGAGCTGGCGGGTGAGACGCAGGCGGATTTTGGCTCCTGCAGAGCATCTAGGGAGGCAACCACAGTGATTTCCTCGTTCAGAGGCGACATGAGACTGGTCTTGCGCGATGTAAACTCCTCGGTGGGCTCGTCGTCATTGCATTGTATATCTAGATAGTCAAGTGAAGCTGCCTCAGTGATGATGACAGCTGTGGCCGAATGCTCATCATCATGTACATCAGATGTACATCATCTGCGCTATGAAATTTACTCCATTGACCACACGGTTCATCCTCTCTCTCTTCCTCTTCAAATTTCTCCCTCTCTAATTCTCCATATATATCGGCTTCTGATTCGGTTTTATCGAAAACCTTGGCAAATGCAAGATCTGCAAACTCGTTGCCCACCGTCTCGTAGCTACTTGTGGATGGTGAACTCTTAATACTTAACATTAATATGTTACCACAGCCTTCCAGGGTCAAGCCCAGATCGCCTTCAGCTTCTGTGTCTGGAAAGCAGTTCTCCTGAAGCAGAGCGGTTCCGTGTCACCGATTTTTCGAAACTCGAATATCATAAGCTGGCTAAGTTGCGACCTCTCGCATCTAGTCTGCTCAACTCCTCATTTTCGCTTTGTGTCTGTCTCGGCATTATGCTGTATTTGTTCCTTTGATAATGGTTGGTCATCGAACAAATCTCCAGGATCGGATATATCCGAAAAATCGTTGTCATCGAACACATCGTTCTCCACCTCGGCCAAGTCATCGGGAACTTCGGAAATTTTCAATTGCTTACTTATTCCTTAAAGGTTGCTCGAGTTAGCCGTGGCAGCAAAGCGTGCCTGATCAGCGTTTAGCTTAGCCACAGCTAAGGCGGTCTTCTCCTTTTCTCGCTGCTGCCCAATAGTCTCGACAGCCAACCACTCACTCATAGTAGTCTCATAGTAATGCTTGCAAGTCTCGTTCTGCTTCTGACGTTCCACAGGTGTTGAACCAAATGCGTAATGACCCAGCAAATACGGCCACACCTCCTTGCGTAGCTCGTGCTGCACACCGCCAAAGTAGACCAATCGATAGAGTTCAAGTTCACTGGGTACGATGCCATTCACATTAATGGCATTCCAATTTTGCTTCGATAGACCCGCCTCATCAGAAGCCACTAAAAATAATATATAATTGCAGGCACTTTAATTACACATTGGAACATACAGTCTGGAGTAATGCGACCATTGACGAGGCCAGAGAGATGAGTGCGCACCGTGGAAAGATGACGGCAGTAGGCTAGCCAACCATAGAAGGCGCGCGAAATGATTTGGCGCCATATTATTCGAAAAATGCCTTCTAATGCGCATAATACCATATATGGGAGATCACAACATTATCCCAGCCCATCAATTATTATCGAGCAAGTTAACAGAATAACATCAGAGATTCGCACAGTCTTCGAGCTTAGAGAATATTGCAGAATATTGAATCTTACCTCTACAACAGGCCCTTCGAAGTGAGGTGCAACACAACAATATCCGACAACTACACTATTGAAGCTGGAGTCCCACAAGGCAGCGCACTTGGGTCAACTCTATTCGTCCTTTACACAGCGGATATTCCCACGAGTGACCGACTAACAACATCCACCTTTGCTGTCCGTGCAACAACCCAACTCGCCAACCACCTCATGGTAATCGAGAAGTCGATATCTGACTGTCGTATTAAAGTAAACAAACAAAAGTGTAAACACATAACGTTTACTCTTAACAGACAAACTTGCCCTCCACTCTGCCTAAATAGCACGCAGATCCCCCAAGTCAATGAAGTAATGCATCTCGGCATCCACCTCGACAGACGTCTAACATGGCGCGGGCATATCGAATGCAAGAAACTACACTACACTAAAACTGAAAGCCAGCAGCCTCCACTGGATTATAAACGCCCGATCGCCCTTGTGTCTGGACTACAAGGTCCTGCTCTACAACTCCACTCTGAAGCCAATCTGGACATATGGCTCCCAGCTATGGTGGAACGCGAGCAGAACCAACATAGACATCATACAGCGCGCTCAATCAAAGATCCTGCGAACTATCACTGGGGCACCATGGTATATTCGAAACCAAAACATCCACAGAGACCTCGGCATTTTCGCAGTAAAAGATGAAATAGACAAGCAAAAAGCATCCTACAATGAAAAACTCTGCCCACCCAAATCCCCTCGCAAGGGTCTTGACTCGGGTTTCCAACCGAACCCGCCTGCAACGTACCGACCTTCCAACCCAGCCATAATTTGTCAGGCCCATTTCTACAGTCCCAGTCTACATGACTGCTAGTTAGGTTTATATATATGTATATATAAGATTTTATACACTTATTGTTGGTCTCAAAAATGAGAAGATTCAATAAATAAAACCAAAGTTAAAAAAAAAAAAATGCTCTAACTTAAGCATCTACAATTAAAATCCATGACCTCGTACAGTCGGACTGTAGCCGTTCCTACTTGTTATATAATCATTGCATCTCGTTTTTCAAGTTGTCGTTCCCTATTTTGCAATGAAATGTTATAAAAGTGGGTAGTATAAAAAATTAAGTCTTTAATAAAGAATAGGTTTAAGAGAGTATGGTGTATTTATATTATTTTTCCAATAGAGTCCGTGGAGAATGGATGCTCATTTGTCTGTGGATATTTTACTAAATGTGGTTGAATGTAGCTCTGATTAGACCCTGTATCTATTTTAAAATTTCAACTGTGCACCGTTACACATTGGACTTATGACAGAGAGAAATTGATTAATTTAATAAATTTATGTCTGCTGCGTCAGTGACGTTTGTGTCATATCCTTGGTCCTCTTCAACTGCGCATTGATCACACAATTCACTATTTCTTTCTTTTTTTTTTTTGGACCAAGTATTATTCTTCTGATATTTTCGGATATCCACTAACGACGAGTGACTGTTCTACTTTTTCCTCTGCGGCACCAGTCTCAATATTAAAATATCTCTGCAACTTGACGGTGTTCCTAGTTGCATGCTTAGGTTTTGTGCAGAGGGACTTTGTAAACCACTTTTAAAATTATTTGAATTGTCTGTAGAGTTGTGCTGTTTCCCTAATCTTTGGAAAGAATCTTACATTATTCCTCTCTTGAAAAAAGGAAATAAATCCAACGTTCAAAACTATAGAGGTATCTCCAAGTTGTCTGCTATTCCCAAAGCATTTGAGAAACTAATAACTTCTCAACTGCAACACTGCTGTAAATCTATAATTTCACCCTACCAGCATGGGTTTGTGAAATGTAGGTCTACTACCACTAATTAGAATTCTCATCAATTGTTATTGAAGGGTTCCAATCAAAAATGCAAACTGATGTCATTTACACTGATTTCAGTAAGGCTTTTGATTCTGTCAACCATAGTCTCTTATTATACAAGCTCAATCTTCTTGGATTTCCACAGAACTTAATTTTGTGGATATCTTCATATCTTATATGTAAAATTCAAAGAGTATTTTACAAGGGCTCTGTGTTCAAGACTGTCAAGTAACTTCCGGCGTACCCCAAGGAAGTCATTTGGGCCCATTGCTGTTTACATTATTTATAAATGATCTACCGTCCGTTATATCATACTCTCGCATACTTATGTATACAGATGATGTAAAGATTTGTCTGACTTTCAATGATCCCATAGCCTCAGATTGCAATCTGACCTTGATTGTTTTCAATCGTGGTGTTCTTTAAATTTACTAAATCTTAATTGCAATAAATGTAAACTTATGACATTTTTTAGGGGTATTCTCCATTTAAATAATTATCATCTTAATGATACTCCACTTGAGAGAATAGAGTCAGTAACTGATTTAGGTATCCTTCTTGATTCAAAATTAAAGTTTGATAAGCATATTTTGGCTGCTTCTAATAGAGCCATGGGTGTCCTTGGATTTATTAAACGTTGGTCAAAGGAATTTAACCATCCCTACATTACTAAACACTTGTACATCTCACTGGTTCGTCCTATTCTTGAGTATGGAGAATTATGCTAGGTGTAGTGTTTCTACATTGACTTATCATTGGCGAAATTGACTCATTGCAGTTGACAAGTCAGATTAGCTTTGCCGTTCCGGTCAGAAAGACTAGAAATTTCCTTCCCCTCTCACTTTCCCGTTGTGGTACTAACTATTTCAGTCACAATCCTTTCCGTATTTTATGTGTAAATTATAATAAATTTTCTAGTCTTGTTAATAATACTAACACTACCTTAGAAATTAAAACATAACTCCTAGATACATTAGCTCGTATTTAAGAATAGTTATAATTATTATTATTATTAGTAATAGTATTATCATTATTATTTTTTTTTTTCTTTTTAATACAATTTGATTGTTTTGTCTGTGTTAAGGGTTCGCGACCTCCGTTCCCGCACGTTATGCGGTTGCCCCTCGGTCGGATGGGCGGGTGGTCGTGTCTGCCTAGGTCCGCGCGTTAACAAGCCCGAGCTTGGTGTCGCTGGGCCACTTGATCGTACTGCCGTTAGTACGTCAACGTCCAAGATAATAATAAAAAAAATGTTTCGAGTTGGTTTTATAAACAATCCTCAATTAGAACTTTCGTAAACAATCTAAACTTAAACTTAATGACCGCTGCAGCCGCTTTTAATGGTATCTCTGCTGTCGTTGTCGCTGCTACAGTTGTTTTTGGTCCGATTTCCGTTGCAGTTGCTACGGGTATTGGCTGATCGCGTCACTGATGTACTGCGAACTTAAGATTATATTATATTTTGGCAGGTATATCCAGAATTTTTGGAACTCTGCTATGCTATGATGCAGACTATGAGAATGTGTCGCTGATGTACTGCGAGTGCATGTTTTTGTGTTGCAAGTATATCTGCACTTTCTGGAATTCTGTTGTTTATGTAAGCGCAGATGCAAAAAAAAAGTCTATTTCACGTACTGTAATTTCAATCATGAGGTAAATGTCATACACATATCTGAAACTAATCTGAAAATCCGTAACATTAATAAATTTTTATTTTTGGTTATAACAATACAAATACAAATATACATGTGAATATATATGGTGTGGTATTTGTCTATGTAAGTTAACACCAGCCTAACGCTCCCCTCGCCCCACATACCACACAATTGCAATTCTGCCAGTACTGGTCGATGTGGAGCGTTTCCTGCCTCACAGTCGCCGCTGCCCCCCTTGCGCCAGCGCCGACACAACTCCGACATTCCGTGGTGTCAGCGGAATATCGCCAACATACTACTAAGGCGCCGAGCCAGCGCTATCAACGTTACCGCAGCAACGGGAGTCACGTTGCGGCGGATCAGCGGAATATCACCGGCATATTACGAAGGCGCTGGGCCAGCGCTACCAACGCTACTGCAACAGCGGCGGTCACGTTATGCTGGGTCAGCACTTATGCTGCGAGACCGAGGGCTCAACGTTCTTGGCTGAAAAGCCAAAAGACATTCTGGTGGATCGGCTCAACTGCTGAAGACTAACTCGTTGTATTTTTTAACCTTGAATAAAGAACTTATTGTAAACAAGAAATCATCAACGGCTTATTCTTATTGTCGGATCGCAAACAACGAACTACCCAACGTCTTATTCTACCATTGTCGGAATGTCAAGATCGCTAAGGTAAAAATGAAGACAGTGCCACCCAGGGGCTACCCATTCTGGCGGCGGCACTTAACTGGCGCCCGAGCAGGGACCGTTCTTTTTAAAAGAAGAAAGAACGGCCTAAAAAAATTAAGTTAAGTGATTTTTGAAAGTGCAAAAGAATAATGTGTGAATAATAATAACCCCATGTATGGGAAATTAAAGATAAATTGAAAATTGTGCGAGAAAATAAAAATTGAGGCAATTAAATGTGCAACTAAAGTGAGAAGTGTGGGAAAGTGGTTCCTCGATAGTATAGTGGTCAGTATCCCCGCCTGTCACGCGGGAGACCGGGGTTCAATTCCCCGTCGGGAGAACCAAATCGCGAAGTGCCAAAATTTGAAACGAGAGTGAATAAAAAATTCCAAATTCCAAAATATGTAAAGGTTAAATGTTAGAAGCTAAGTGCGTTAAAAGGCAAGCTTTTTTTTTAGATGAAGTGAAAAATTTAGTGAAAACTCTCGTTTCTGGTCTTGGTGCACAGAAAAGAAGCAACAACCCACCGTAGCGACAGCACGCGCATCGCCGGTGCAAAAAGTTGCATTATCACAATAATTAAAACAATAACTCAGTAAGGCAAACAAGCCCGACGGTTACTCGATCGTCAGAAACAAAAGTGAAATATAAAGTGGTGAGTGGCAGTACACTGGATAGGCCAGGAGGTGTGGATGCACTCAGAAAGGCTGCCCAATGTACTGTGTGGCAACCGTACCTTAGTAGGCTGTCGCCAAAAGGGATGAATACGGCCCATCGCGCCCCGTGCCCGAATTAAAGAATAAATAAAAAAGGAACCCACATCTCACATAGCACACGTTGAACGCCCAAGATAAAAGAAAATATTTGAATACTAATGACACAAATTGCACTCGAAAGAATAAGAATTGTAAATTACACAAAAGTTGCATAAAAAGAACCCGAATAGGGGAAAAATACGATTCGATATTTAAAAAGAAAAGAAAACCCACTGTATTGAAAAATCTACTAATACACATTTTTATATATTACCAGATACACAGTTTGCCACCTGTAAGGAAATCCAATACAACACCTAAAATAGAGGATCAGGGGTAAGTGAAACGTCATTGCCTTACAGTTTGCATTTGCTTTAATTTCGCTGAAAAATTTTAAATAAAAAGAAAAAAAAGTAAAAATCTTGGTTCCTCTTTTGGTAGTTAGGTTTTTTAGATTTTTAAATCAATTTTTATCGTTTGCTAACTAAAACAAAAACTCATTACCGTGGTCCGCAGTTATTAAAATGGAGGAGATTAAAGAAACATTAAATATACTCCTTACCCAACTAACAGGGGTCAAGGACCAGGTGTCGGGTATTAAAGAAGATATGAAGAGAATTAATAGTAGGATGAACACCTTGGAAGCCGAAAACGAAGCCCGTAACCCGGTGGTTACCCCTCAGGTGCCTTTGACGCGCGCGCGCAACGAGTTCGAGCTAAAGGAGACCTTTACGCTCCCGGAGAAGGAACTTCAAACCTTCGAAGGTCAGCCCGAGAGATTTGCTTCTTGGTTGAACCGAGCGCAAGCGATTTTAGACGACTACGAGGTTATCAGGGGGAGGCCCTTATACCGATCAATAGTCTGTCACGTTAGGTCAAGGGTAATAGGCCAGGCAGAAGAAACTCTCGACATTTGTAGGATACCAAATGATGATTGGGAAGGGATTAAGCGAGTCCTGTCTATGAGTTACGCGGATAAACGCGACGTGAGAACGTTGGAGTCATGTCTGAAAGCGCTAGAGGAAAGGCTCTCGAAGTCTTTATTCGAGGAGTCAGTAACGATGCGTCCAGACTATTGGTGATGCGCAGACCGAAGGACCTACAAGAGGCGTACTCCTTCTCTAAGGAACTGCAAGTAGGCGTCCCCGGGGGAAATCCCTTGGTTCAGTTTCACCCATCAGCAAGCTTCACACCGAATACTCGATTTTACCGGCCGGCGGGCTCCCCTCGTTTCACTTCTTCCTATCAAGGGAACGCTAGACCCACTTTAGGTACGGTGGCCCTCAAAACTACAATCGCTTCCAGAGCCCAAGGCCTGCCATTAAGATGGAATCGAATAGGTCTGGGCAGTCACACCGTTCTGGATATGGGATCCCTCGGAACGAGAGCTATGGGTCGAAAAGAACGTCGTCCGAATACCAAAACCCATTCCAAAGGGCAACGAAACTTTATCACATGGAGCCTACTTTAGGTCTTTCGCGCCCCATTCCCGTCGAACATGACGAGGTAACCCAATCCGACCCCTACTATGACCAGCTCGGTGCTGGAGATGATGGCATGCCTCATCAGGATGCCACGGAAGGAAGCGATGGCCGTGAAGTAGGCACAGAGGTCTCAAATTTTATGACCGAGGCCTCTCAAGCGTCCCATACTTAGAGTATTAGGACAAGGATGGGGCTAAGTTACAATTTCTAGTCGATACCGGCGCGAACAAAAATTTCATTAGCCCAAGAATCGCCGCCGGCTCCACTGACCTCCCAACCCCTTTTTCGTCCAATCAGCTACGGGTAGTGTGAAAATAACACACCGCGTGGTTGGCAAATTCTTTGAGCGGCTAGGGAATAGTTCAACTCTTACCTTTTTTGTCCTCCCCGGCTTAACTTCTTTCGATGGGATCATAGGGGACGACACCCTCAAAGACTTAAAGGCTCTAGTTGACAGGAAAAACAACTGCCTTACGATATCCCCTGGGATACGGATCCCACTTCTTGCCAAAAGGTCCCTTAACGTCCACTCTTTGCTGGATTCAACACATCCAGATGAAGTGGGACAAACCTTACAAGCATTGGTCGACGAATACTCGCACCTATTCGACCCTCTGTCGCCAGGTGAGGCCGTCGATACTAGCGTAAGGGCCGAAATCCGTGTAAACACTCCAAATCCGATTTACACCAAAAGTTACCCTTACCCAGCTAATTTACGGTCTGAGGTGGATAAGCAGATTGGAGAACTCCTTGATGAAGGAATTATCCGGCCATCCAAGATCCCATATAATTCTCCGATCTGGATAGTGCCCAAGAAACCAAAACCCGATGGCGAGAGACAATGGCGACTAGTCATTGATTTCAAACGCTTGAACGCCGTCATTATTTCCGACACTTATCCTATTCCGGATATAAACTCCACCTTGGCTAGTCTTGGCGGTGCTAAATATTTTACAACACTTGACCTTACTTCGGGGTTTCACCAAATCCACATGAAGCCGTCCGACACCGCGAAAACGGCATTCTCCACCCTAAACGGGAAATATGAATTCCTCCGCCTCCCTTTCGGGCTGAAAAACGCCCCGTCCATTTTCCAGCGAATGATCGATGATGTTCTTCGAGAACACATCGGAAAAATATGCTATGTATACATTGACGACATTATCGTCTTTAGTAACGATTATGATAGCCACTGGGTTAACCTTCGCTTGGTCTTTGAGAGCCTGAAAAAGGCCAGACTTCAAGTTAACTTAGCCAAGACCCAATTCCTGTCAACCCAAGTAGAATTCCTTGGGTATATCGTCAGTCATGATGGCATCAGAGCGGACAAGAAAAAGGTGGAAGCTATATCTAAAATGAAACCACCAACAAATGTCAAGGAGTTAAAGAGCTTCCTTGGCATGACATCCTACTACAGGAAGTTTATTCGCGATTACGCCAAAATCGCCAAGCCTTTAACCAATTTGACCCGCGGAGAATCCGCTCGTGTTAAGGCCAACCAATCTAAGAAGGTCCCGGTCGAACTTGACGACCAAGCCTTACAGGCTTTCGATGGGTTGAAGACCATCCTATCCTCGTCCGAAGTATTGGCTTTTCCAGACTTCAACAAGCCATTCCATTTGACCACCGACGCGTCCAATTATGCTCTTGGGGCCGTATTGTCTCAAGACATTGAGAGCAAGGATCGACCTATCGCTTATATCTCGCGAACCTTGTCGAAGACCGAGGAAAATTATGCCACTATAGAGAAAGAAATGCTTGCTATAGTCTGGGCACTAGACAACCTCAGGTCGTATTTGTATGGCGCTGCGTCAGTCAAGGTCTATACAGATCACCAACCCCTGACTTATGCGCTAGGGAGTAGGAATTTCAATGCCAAACTTAAACGTTGAAAGGCAAGAATAGAAGAGTACAACTGTGTGCTCATCTACAAACCTGGCAAATCCAACGTAGTTGCCGACGCCTTGTCTCGAATAGTTCCCGTGAATCATTACTTTGATCAGTGTTGTTCGGACGTTGCCTCAGCCTCAGAGGGAGACTCTACCGTGCATAGTGCGGATGAAGACTCATCTCACTTGCTCCCTCACGTGGAAGCTCCCATTAACGTCTACCGAAACCAACTAGTTTTTGACCCCGAGCGGACAGAATATTTGTGCGAACAACCCCATAGGGGCTTTGAACGTCACCTTATTCCTGTTGGGGTCGGCCTTCTATCTGAATTAGTCGTTATTTTGAAAAGATACCTTAAGCCTTTGGTGATTAACGGGGTTAAAATCCCCGAAATCTACCTATCATCGTTCCAACGCCTGTGCTTAGAGAATTTTGCCGCGTTCAAAATTCGAATAACGCAAAGGTTGGTAACGGACTTGTCAGACCCTGAGGAGATCTGCGAAGTTATAGAAAAGGAACATCGCAGAGCTCATAGGGGCGTTAAGGAGGTGCGCTTACAGCTTCTGGAGAGGTATTATTTCCCTCAGATGACTAGTATCATCCGCAAGCAAATTTCACCGTGCGAGTGTTGTAAACTTTACAAATATGAGAGGCACCCTAACAAGCCAAAGCTACAACCTACACCCGTTCCCAACTATCCATGTGAGATACTTCACATCGACATTTTCGCACTTGAAAAAAAGCTTTACTTGAGTTGCATAGACAAATTCAGCAAGTTCGCAAAATTTTTTCACTTGCAGTCAAAAGCATCCGTGCACTTGCGGGAAACTCTGGTGGAAGCTCTCCATTATTTCACTGCCCCTAAGGTTTTAGTTTCAGACAACGAACGGGGATTACTATGCCCAACTGTGCTCAATTACCTTCGGTCTCTAGACATCGACCTTTATTATCCTCCAACTCAAAAGAGCGAAGTAAATGGCCAAGTCGAGAGATTCCATTCCACATTCTTAGAAATTTATCGTTGTCTTAAAAATGAGTACCCAACCTTCAAACCCGTCGAACTGGTTCCGATAGCAGTGGATCGCTATAATACCTCCGTCCACTCAGTAACGAATCGGAAACCAGCCGATATTTTTTTCGACCGTTCGTCTAGAATAAACTATCAGGGGTTGACGGATTTCCGACGGCAAACCTTAGAGGATATAAGGGGTCTAATCGAACATAACCAGAATAAAACAATCATGGCTCGAAATAAAACTAGGAGCGCGCCCAAATCTTACGACCCAGGTGATGATGTTTTTGTTGCAAATAAGCAAATAAAAACAAAGGAAAAACCAAGGTTCAGATCCGAAAAGGTACATGAAGATAATAATGTAACAATTAGAACCAGATCAGGGAAAATTTTCCACAAATCTGACTTGCGAAATTGAAGTGAGGGAACTGGATGGGTTACGTGCGTTTCACGAGCCTTACGTCCACTCACTCGTTAAGATAACCTTAAGATCAAAACACACATAAACACACGCAAAACTTGTTCGATTACACATTTAAATTTGTATAACCAACACTTGTAAACACGTTTCCACTACTATAATATCGAAATACTGTATTAACCTAAATGTAAAACCTTTCCCTTCCTAAAAATTATAAGCTTGGCCCTAGTCCAAGTAATAAGCGCAATCCAAATCTTTAAGTACGAAGCCCCCGTAGTACCGATACAACAGGGTAGCATTTGGCGTGTCAATGGCGTCTTCAAATTGACGCACGTCATCGATTTGGACGAAATACTGAAGGCCATCGACGTAATATCACGGGAGGCAACGGAGAAAGCGGACCGAAAAACGGAAGCTTTGGTGGTTCACTACCTGAACGAAACAACAGAGGCAATTGGGAGAATCACAGGCGCGCCACGGAGGAAACCGCGCTCTATTGATTGGCTGGGCTCGGCATGGAAATGGGTGGCTGGGTCACCAGACGCTGCAGACTGGAACGCGATTTTGAAGGAGCAAGACACGGAGGCGAGAAACAATAACCAGCAGATCAGAATCAATACTCGCTTGTTCGATGCGACCCACGAAATGGTCGGGAACATCAACAACATCATCTCACGGGTAAATTCAATGGAAGGGGATGCGCAAACAACTACGACGATCCTGTATAAGGCCATTATTCTGGCGGGCCAGGCGAAAGAGATTGCCAGAGCATGCCAGTTGGCGAAAACTGGCGTCGTAAATACCAATCTCCTCGACCATGGTGAACTGGAGACAATACTGGACGAAGTCGACAATCTCCCGTACCAGAACGCAATCGAAGCAGTGGAGTTCTCTCGTCCATCCATCCTGTCCAACGGGACGATGCTGCTATATGTGTTGGGATTCCCCAAGGTGCTCGACAGAGAATACAGGAGGGTACACCTTTACCCAACGATCTACGATGGGAGGCAGGTGGCCCTAGAATATGACGACCTGGCATTAGATGACAGCGAGACTTACGCCGTCTTGGGTGGCTGTCTCTCTATAGGCAAAACCACTGTTTGCCAGGAGAAAGACCTATTCAAGCTGGAAGAGGCGGGCTGCATCCCGCGACTGTTGAAGGGTGGCCATGCATCGTGTGCTTACCTCAGAAATAACAGGGAGACGGTGAAGCTGATCGAAGACGGCATCCTGTTCCTGACGAACTTCAACGGTACGGTAACAACTGCCACGAGGGACTACGACTTAGCCGGTCCATCATCCGGCTCGACAACGAAACGGCATCCGTTGCAAAGAGAAATTACAGCAGCTATTCCAAAAGCCATTTGATGCCCCTGCCGGCGGTACTCACCCATGTGACGGCCACCGACTACCAGCTGTCACTGGAATACGTACATGACGTGAGCTTGAAGAACCTACAAAAGATGTCAACCGTGTCTCTGGAACTGCTCGCTTCATTTTTTACCGAAGCAACGTTTGCCCTGGTGCTCCTGGTACTGATCTACTTCCTATGGAAAAAGTTGACAAGTACCCAGGGGATACCCAAGCTCGGCGATTTAGCTTCAGATATGGAATCGCAACCCACTCCCATACAATCAAAGCTTCACTAATCTGCGGGACGCAGATCTTCAGGTGGGGAGGAGTTAACACCAGCCTAACGCTCCCCTCGCCCCACATACCACACAATTGCAATTCTGCAAGTACTGGTCGATGTGGAGCGTTTCCTGCCTCACAGTCGCCGCTGCCCCCCTTGCGCCAGCGCCGACACAACTCCGACATTCCGTGGTGTCAGCGGAATATCGCCAACATACTACTAAGGCGCCGAGCCAGCGCTATCAACGTTACCGCAGCAACGGGAGTCACGTTGCGGCGGATCAGCGGAATATCACCGGCATATTACGAAGGCGCTGGGCCAGCGCTACCAACGCTACTGCAACAGCGGCGGTCACGTTATGCTGGGTCAGCACTTATGCTGCGAGACCGAGGGCTCAACGTTCTTGGCTGAAAAGCCAAAAGACATTCTGGTGGATCGGCTCAACTGCTGAAGACTAACTCGTTGTATTTTTTAACCTTGAATAAAGAACTTATTGTAAACAAGAAATCATCAACGGCTTATTCTTATTGTCGGATCGCAAACAACGAACTACCCAACGTCTTATTCTACCATTGTCGGAATGTCAAGATCGCTAAGGTAAAAATGAAGACAATGCCACCCAGGGGCTACCCATTCTGGCGGCGGCACTTAACTTGTATGTATGTTAAGACAGGCATTTTGTAGATCAATAAATCAATCATCATTAATCATCATTCGTTTCGGTATTGTAACTAGCAAACAATCATTTTATCATCATCGTAACATTTCGAACAGTACTCATGCTTCTATACATTATACATTATATATTTTAATTATCTTGTTCGATTTAAACAGTACATCATTATATCTACTCAGTACTGCATTTCATTACAATTTGACTATCAGGATTGGTCATTATTCCAGGAAAATGTGCGCACTAAAATCCGTTTTCAAAGTAAATGTTCTTGGGTATTATTGAATGGTGTGTGTTTGTGTTAGTTGAAGTGTATATAACATGGCACAATAAAACATTAACAATTGTGAAAACAGTTAGTATTTTATCTAAAAGTCTCATCCTCATTAAACCCGCACAGCATTGCAAAAACTGTAATGTATGTATATTTTACACAAATATGAATGTATATACATATACAATATGTATATATACACTTATGTATACATGTATAAATATATGTATCCATATATTATAATATTTTCGTTTCTAAATTTACAAAAAGTATAAATATTATGAATCTCTATTGGTAACGCCTCTAAATACATAAATACATATTATATATATTCGTTTACACATATACATAATAATTGTTTTATTTGTTTTTTCTTTTAAATGGTTTTCAGTGATTTTAGTGGGCATTTTCTGTTCAGTTAAACTTTTCAGGTCACTACATTTTATTATGGCTTAGTTTCGTTATGCATTTGTATTTGACTTAATCGGATTTTAATTAACATTTTAATATCAACTTATTTTTCATTAAAATCTGTATTCCTTCATTGTCATTTGTACAAAGTTCTCAGAATTGAAGTGCACCTAGATTGATTCCCAGCCGATTTTTTATACCCGCCTACCAAAAGGGTAGAAGGGTATTATGGTTTTGTGCCGACCGAAAATGTATGTAACAGGCAGAAGGAAGCATCTCCGACCCCATAATTTCTCTAATATTCTTGATCAGCGTCAACAGCCGAGACGATATAGCCATGTCCGTCTGTCCGTCCGTATGAACACCTAGATCTCAGAGACTATAAGAGATAGAGCAACAAATTTCGGGACAGTATGTCTTATTGTTCTTGATTTTGGCCACGCCCCCTTCCGCCCATGCAAATTGAAAAAAAACTGAATTGCAAGCGTCGTTTTAAGCCTAGAACGTTCAATTTTGGTACGCACAATACTAATCATCGTCCTAATGATCTCCTTGGTTACAATCGGATAAAAAACGCAGAAGTTATTAAGAAATTACTTATATAAGGCGTTACCACGTGCAACTGCTAGTGCTGCCTAGTTAGTTGCTATGACACTCCGTGACATAATAATTGTGTCCAATAAACCAATTAAAGTGCCGCCAAGTTAATAATTTCGAAGAAAGAAAATTATGGTATATTATTTTGGTGTAATTTTAGTATATTTTTTTAATATTTTTTCAGTATATTTTTGAAAAATATATTTCGATGGTAAAATTGGGTGGCGGAAATCTCACAGTCGAGCACACTCGACAGTAGCTTTCATACTTGTTTTAAATTGAAAAAAAAAACCCTTAGTGGGCAACACCCTAACTATATAGCATAATATCTGATAAATTTGTAACAACGGCCCCCTAAAAAGACCGTAACGTGTTTAAAATAGTCCATTTATCGTAGGTCTATTGAGTGCTACCACTAACCATATAATATATACATATCACTTGCATCACTTGCAACGGTTCGATGACGCGTCGCATTTGTATTTTCTTTGCCCATGTCCTCTTTTTGTTATTGCATGTTGTATCAAGCAAAACAGTCTTGACAAAACAGTACTGATTGAGTCCGGCCAACGGCAGTATTCCAACGTGAAAATGTTTGCTGTCAGTCAGCCGACACCACAACGGAAAGCATGGGTATACGCCTTGTTTATTTTCAATGCATACATATATACACATTTATGTAGGCAATATTCATTAGTTATTATTCCTTTAATATTATGATTTTCGATACATATATCAGGTACTGTTTTGCTTGATACAACGTGAAACAAAAATAGAAGCTGAGCAAAGAAAATACAAATGCGACGTGTTCTTCTGTGTTCTATATATAATGTGGTTAGTGTTGCTAATCTCAGCAATAAATATACTGTACACAAACACACACATGCACATACGAGATGCGCATGTGGCAGTAAGGATATATGTATGCTAGTGGGAAAACCTTTTCGCAGTCTACCATAGATCGAATACTGATTGCAAGTTCGGTACGTATTGCATGTACAGAAGCTTCTTTTAGATAGTTCAGCCTACCAAGTGCTAATAAACTGTACTCTTTTACGCATACACGTACACATTAAGAACCAACACACACACAACTGCATCCGCAAAGAAATTAGCTTGACTTTATGTCCCTCTTTCACTTCCACTTCGAGTTAACTTTGCATTTCCATTTTCATCTCCTTTTCCACTTGCCATTCTATTACTCAAACTTATTTGTTTTCAATTATTGACTGAAGCTGCAAGACTAAGCTGCGTGATAACTGAAGGATCGACTGGGCATTGTGGCGCTCTGCCATTTCTGGAAAGAATAAGCCCTTAATGTGAGACCAGAAATAACAAAATACAGAAGTGATAGAAAAATCTTACCATTGAAGAACTTGATGACATCGGTAAAATCCATACTGTTGGACAAAATGATATCACGATAGGTTTCCAGCAGAGCCAGCTCTAGGAAGAGCACAAAATGACCAGAGGCTATGTGCTTTGCCGCCCAGATGACCTCCCAGGTGGCAAAAACATCGTCATAGATAATCTCGCGCTTAAAGTCCAATAAGAACCAGCGGTAACAGAAGTAAAAGTGCGTATAGTCCCCATTCGAGTCCATCAAGTCGTACATCTCCGAGTCGAGTATTTGAATGAGCGAACTGGTGACGTGAACCGTAAACGTGTATCGTAATTAGAACATCTAATTAGAGCATCTCGGCATCCACCTCGATAGACGTCTAACATGGCGTAGGCATATCGAATGCAAGAAACTACACTACACTAAAACTGAAAGCCAGCAGCCTCCACTGGATTATAAACGCCCGATCGCCCTTGTGTCTGGACTACAAGGTCCTGCTCTACAACTCCACTCTGAAGCCAATCTGAACATGTGGCTCCCAGCTATGGTGAAACGCGAGCAGAACCAACATAGACATCATACAGCGCGCTCAATCAAAGATCCTGCGAACTATCACTGGGGCACCATGGTATATTCGAAACCAAAACATCCACAGGGACCTCGGCATTTTCGCAGTAAAAGATGAAATAGACAAGCAAAAAGCATCCTACAATGAAAACGTGTATCGTAATTAGAACAAAGATCTCTATTGTAGTGTGCTCAACTTTATTTACCGCATGTTGGCAAAATGCATGTCCATGGCACCACCACTAGAAAAGTTCTCGATCATACACTCCATGAGCTTGCAGAAACAACTGTAGCTGAGCGATTCATCGTCGAAGATAACTAGGAGCGGAGCAACCAGATCGCACATGCCCTGCATGTATCCAATGTCTAGGTGCTCCCATACATACATTGATATCACATTTCGCAGCTTATCTAGATTCTCGTTGGCAAAGTACAAATAGTTGCGATCAATCCGATGAAGATTCAAGCCGATCTGTTCAAGTAACTCAACACTGTAGACACCGCCATTGGAGCTGGCGGGTGAGACGCAGGCGGATTTTGGCTCCTGCAGAGCATCTAGGGAGGCAACCACAGTGATTTCCTCGTTCAGAGGCGACATGAGACTGGTCTTGCGCGATGTAAACTCCTCGGTGGGCTCGTCGTCATTGCATTGTATATCTAGATAGTTAAGTGAAGCTGCCTCAGTGATGATGACAGCTGTGGCCGAATGCTCATCATCAAGATGTACATCATCTGCGCTATGAAATTTACTCCATTGACCATTTACTCCATTTCACCCTCTCTAATTCTCCATATATATCGGCTTCGGCTTCGGTTTTATCGAAAACCTTGGCAAATGCAAGATATGCAAACTCGTTGCCCACCGTCTCGTAGCTACTTATGGATGGTGAACTCTTAATAATTAACATTAATATGTTACCACAGCCTTCCAGGGTCAAGCCCTTTTGAAACTCGAATATCATATCGCATCTAGTCTGCTCAACTCCTCATTTTCGCTTTGTGTCTGTCTCGGCATTATGCTGTATTTGTTCCTTTGATAATGGTTGGTCATCGAACAAATCTCCAGGATCGGATATATCCGAAAAATCGTTGTCATCGAACACATCGTTCTCCACCTCGGCCAAGTCATCGGGAACTTCGGAAATTTTCAATTGTTTACTTATTCCTTGAAGGTTGCTCGAGTTAGCCGTGGCAGCAAAGCGTGCCTGATCAGCGTTTAGCTTAGCCACAGCTAAGGCGGTCTTCTCCTTTTCTCGCTGCTGCCCAATAGTCTCGACAGCCAACCACTCACTCATAGTAGTCTCATAGTAATGCTTGCAAGTCTCGTTCTGCTTCTGACGTTCCACAGGTGTTGAACCAAATGCGTAATGACCCAGCAAATACGGCCACACCTCCTTGCGTAGCTCGTGCTGCACACCGCCAAAGTAGACCAATCGATAGAGTTCAAGTTCACTGGGTACGATGCCATTCACATTAATGGCATTCCATTTTTGCTTCGATAGACCCGCCTCATCAGAAGCCACTAAAAATAATATATAATTGCAGGCACTTTAATTACACATTGGAACTTACAGTCTGGAGTAATGCGACCATTGACGAGGCCAGAGAGATAAGTGCGCACCGTGGAAAGATGACGGCAGTAGGTTAGCCAACCATAGAAGGCGCGCGAAATTATTTGGCGCCGCATTATTCGAAAAATGCAAATATATGGGAGATCACAACATTATCCCAGCCCATCAATTATTATCGAGCAAGTTAACAGAATAACATCAGAGATTCGCACAGCCTTCGAGCTTAGAGAATATTGCAGAATATTGAATCTTACCTCTACAACAGGCCCTTCGCAGTGAGGTGCAACACAACAATATCCGACAACTACACTATTGAAGCTGGAGTCCCACAAGGCAGCGCACTTGGGTCAACTCTATTCGTCCTTTACACAGCGGATATTCCCACGAGTGACCGACTAACAACATCCACCTTTGCTGTCCGTGCAACAACCCAACTCGCCAACCACATCATGGTATTCGAGAAGTGAATATCTGACTGGCGTATTAAAATAAACGAAAAAAAGTGTAAACACATAACGTTTACTCTTAACAGACAAACTTGCCCTCCACTTGCCCTCCACTCTCCACAAGCAAAAAGCATCCTACAATGAAAAACTCTCTGCCCACCCAAATCCTCTCGCAAGGGTCTTGACTCGGGTTTCTAACCGAACCCGCCTGCAACGTACCGACCTTCCAACCCAGCCATAATTTGTCAGGCCCATTTCTACTGTCCCAGTCTACATGACTGCTAGTTAGTTTTATATAAGTTAAGACACAGCACTTGACGGCTCGCTGTTCACCCCCCTCTCACTTCGAATACCGTCAATAAACACTTCAGCAGATCTGCGATACCCCACTTACGCCACCCCGCTCTTGCCTCCACTGTAGAACCGCCATAAGTCGCTGACCCGTTGACAAGGTAGCAGCAACAAAATGCAAGCCAAACAGAAGTTTGTCAGCAACAGAATGCAACTCAAACAGAAGTTGTCTTCCGCTCCAATTCCGTTCGCACGCTTCGACCGACCAAATTGTGCAACGGGCCCAGCGACGGCCGAAACTGCTAATCAGCATATTTGGCGCTAGCTAAGCCACCTCAAATGTCACTTATGAGCTTCGAACGACCGAATTGCGCAACGGGCTCAGCCACGGCCGAAACTGCTGACCAGCCCATTCAGCGCCGGCTGAAGACTTCAAGAGGGACTGGCGAAAATACGAACGGGCAGTGCAAGTTGGACGGCGAAACCATCATTGTCAAACCTAAAAACTATAATAAACCAAAACAAAATCTAAACTTCTTGAATCTTTCTTTGGGAGAACTGAAGGGATATCAAAACTTCTTGAATCTTTCTTTGGGAGTACTGAAGGGATAGACGAAGGGATTTACACCGTTGGACATGCCCCACAGCCTAAGGTAATATCGTTGTGAGCATCAGCGGGAGTCACCCAGTATGGGAGGACTTAACTGGCGCCCGAGCAGGGACCGAAAGGTGCGAAAAGATGAAATTAAGAAATTTTTCTAAAGTGCAAAAAACCTGTGCGAACAATGTGCAATGTGAAACCTACGAGTAATAACAATTGTAATTTAAAATTGTGCGAAAAAATAAAAATTTAAGCAAAGAAAATGTGCAAATTAAAGTAAGAAGTGTGGGAAAGTGGTTCCTCGATAGTATAGTGGTCAGTATCCCCGCCTGTCACGCGGAAGACCGGGGTTCAATTCCCTTTCGGGAAAGCTAAATCATGGTAGTGCCAAAATTCGAAACGAGAATGAATAAAAAAGAAACAAAGAAATATGTAAAAGTTAAAAGTTAAAAGTCGAGTGCATTTAAAGGCAAATTTCTTCTTAGATAAATTGAAAATTTAATGAAAATTCTCGTCTCCCACCGTAGCGATAGCACACGCATCGCTGGTGCAAAAAGTTGCATTACCACAATGAATGAAACAATAATTCAATAAAGCAAGTGAGCTTCACGATTATTTTATCGTCGAAAATAGAAGTTTAAATATAAAGTGGTGAGTGGCAGAATATTGGATAGGCCAGTAGGTGTGGAATGCACCCAGAAAAGCTGCCCAATGTTCTGTGTTGCAGCCGTACCTTAGTAGGCAGTCGCCAAAGGGGATAAATACGGCCCATCGTGCCCAGTGCCCGTAATAAAGAATAAAAAGAGAAACGAACCCACACCTTACATAGAACATGCTGAACGCACAAAGCAAAAGAAAAAATCATGTTAAATGCTATTGAAACGAATTGCACACGGAATAATAAGAATTGTACAACTCGATAACTAATAAGCACACAATACTTAACTGCACAAGAAATTGCACAGGAAAAAACACAAGAATCAAGAAAACAATATTTTAAAAAGAAAAAAGCAATTGTATTGGAAATTTATTAATACACATTTTTATATTTTACCAGATACGCAGTCTGCGCCTTGTAAGGAAACTTAACACGACACAACGCTTAGAATAAAGGATCAAGGGTGAGTGAAGCGCTAAAGCCACATAAATTGTTAATAAAAAAAAGGGAAAAAAGAGATTCTTACTCCTTCTTTTCGGTGAAATAAAGAAAAGTTTAAAAAGTTACAAGTAACTAGATTCCCTTTTTTTCTTATTTTGCTTTTTTTGATTTGCACTTCGTTGAGGCTAAGAATAAAGTAAAGTTTTTACTTAATCAAGCATTCTTATAGTATGGAGGAAATTAAGGAAGCTCTGAATACCCTGCTTAGTCAGGTTAAAAGCTTAAAGGGGGATATTAAAGTATTGGGGGATAGAATGGTGATCCTAGAGGAAGATTACGTAGATCGCAACCCAGTTGTAACCCCATCGGCTCCCCTGGTGTGCCCGCGGAACGAGTTCGAACTGAAGGAGTCTTCGGCTGTGCCTGACCGGGTAAGAGACCTTCGGGCCTTTGAGGGCGACAGTGCGTCATATGCGGCCTGGGTAAAAAGAGCCCAGAGAATCCTTAGTGACTACGACATTGTTAAAAGCAAGCCCTTGTATAGATCCATCGTGCTGCATATTCGGGAAAAAATCGTGGGTAAGGCCGATGAAGTCCTCAACAACCATGATGTTGAGGACGATAATTGGGAAGAGATTAAACGGGTGTTGCAGCTGCACTACGCCGATCAGAGAGATATCAGTACACTAGAGGACGAATTGAATAATTTGTTCCAAGGAACCAAAACTCTGGAACAATTTTTTTTGGAAGTGAGTAATCACCTCTCCCTAATTTCAAACAAGCTAAAATGTGTAGAAAGCAACCGCGAAGTGGCCAAAGCCCTAGTCGAAACCTATGAGAGGAAAGCGCTGAAAGTGTTCGTAAGAGGTGTTAAGGGCAACGTTTCTAAACACTTCGTGTTTCGTAAACCCAAAGACCTTTCAGAGGCTTTCCGCTGATGTCAAGAACTGGAAAACGAAGAGCGTTATAGTTCCAACCAATATGGCTCTAGCCATTATCCAAGCAGGTGGTCGCATAACCAACATCAACAACCCTATGGGGGGCATCTGTCCAAATTCCAAAGAAGATCGTTTGTTCCGCCTTACAATGGTAATAATGCAACCAGGGACCTGGAGGATACACGAAGGTATTCTGAACCAAGGCTTGCGATCAAGGCAGAACCCAGTTGGTCAGGACAATCCTATCCACCAAATTCAGGCGCTCGTAGAGGAAACGAAGCTGATCCCAAACGTAGTAGCTTTAATGATCCCAACCCCTTTAGGAAGTCCCAAAAGCTGTATCACTTGGATACAGTCGGGCCATCCTCTAGTTCTGCTCCAGAATATCTTCACGACGAAACCCCAACTAATGGCGGTGTGGTACAGACGAACGCGGTACCGTAATGGAACATAGAGGGGAGGCGAATTTTATGACCAGAGCCTCTCCAGTGTACCATACCTAGAGTATGGAACCGGAGATGGGGCTAAGTTGCAATTCCTTATAGACACCGCAGCAAACAAGAACTTCATTAGCCCCAGAATCGCTGCCGGTTCCACTCTTCTTCCCAACCCCTTCACAGTCCAGTCCGCCACCGGAAGCGTTAAAATCACGCATCGGGTGACAGGGTAATTCTTCAAACCCATGGGGAATAACTCAGTGCTAACCTTTTTCGTGCTCCCCGGCTTACATTCATTTGATGGAATCATCGGGGACGACACCCTTAAATCTCTGAAAGCACTGGTCGATAGGGATAATAACTGTTTGGTAATCTCGCCGGGAATCAAGATTCCACTCCTGGCGAGACGTTCACTGAACGTATACCCCCTTCTTGACGCCGAGCACCCGGAGGATGCAAAGCGTATACTAAATCAGTTGGTCAACGAATATGCTCGAATCTTCGAAACACTTTCACCAGGGGATGCGGTCGAGACGGCCGTGAGAGCTGAAATTCGCACCTCCACTGACAACGCAATGTATTCGAAAACCTATCCCTATCCGGCGAATATAAGGGATGAGGTTGACCGACAGGTCAAGGAACTCCTGGACGGAGGTATCATTCGACCTTCTAACAGCCCATACAACTCCCCGGTCTGGATAGTTCCTAAGAAACCAAAGCCCAACGCGGAGAAGCAATATAGGCTGGTAATAGATTTCAAACGTCTGAACTCGATCACGATTTCGGATACCTACCAGATCCCCGACATTACTTCTACCTTAGCTAGCCTCGGGGGAGCGAAATATTTTACCACGCTCGACCTCACGTCGGGGTTTCACCAGATCCATATGAAAGAATCTGATACCCCAAAAACGGCATTTTCTACACTGAATGGGAAATACGAATTCCTTCGTCTCCCGTTCGGGTTAAAAAACGCTCCGGCTATTTTCCAGCGCATGATCGATGACGTCCTTCGGGGGCGCATCGGCAAAATCTGCTATGTCTACATAGACGATATAATCGTCTTTAGTGAAGATTATGCGACCCATTGGGCGAATCTGCGCACAGTCTTTGACAGACTAAAAGAGGCAAAGCTCCAGGTAAATCTGGAAAAAACGCATATTCTATCCACGCAGGTCAAATTTCTGGGGTACACGGTTACTTCCGATGGAATTAAGGCCGACGTGAAAAAGATAGAGGCGATAAACAAAATGCAACTCCCCACCAATATTAAAGAATTAAAGAGTTGTCCTAGGGATGACTTCTTATTATAGGAAGTTCATTCGCGATTTTGCAAAAATAGCGAAGCCCCTGACGAACCTGACGCGTGGCGAAATCGCTAGAGTCAAGGCTTATCAGTCGAGAAAAATCGCAGTTGAGTTGGACGAGGTTGCATTACAGGCCTTGCCGATCTAAAATCTATCCTCTCGTCTTCTGAAGTGCTTGCTTTCCCAGACTTCACCAAGCCATTTCACCTGACCACGGACGCATCCAATTATGCTCTTGGGGCTGTCCTTTCCCAGGACGACCAAGGGAAGGATCCTCCTATCGCATACATTTCCCGTTCGCTAAATAGGACGGAAGAAAATTATGCCACCAATGAAAAAGAAATGCTTGCGATTGTTTGGGCCCTTAAAAGTCTTCGCTCATATTTATACGGAGCAGGTTGTATTAGAGTCTATACGGACCACCAACCACTGACTTTCCGCTAGGCAATAGAAACTTTAACGCCAAGTTGAAGCGTTGGAAATCCCGAATAGAGGAGTATAACTGTGAACTCATCTACAAACCAGGGAAATCCAATGTTGTGGCCCTCTCGCGAATCACCACACATGTAAACTACTTAGACTCTGACGCCGCGACGGTACATAGCGCTCTAGAAGATGCTACACAACCAATACCGCACGTCGAAGCTCCTATCAATGTTTACCGAAATCAACTGATATTTGACCCTAACCTCACCGAATATGTTTGCGAATACCCGCACATGGGACATGTTCGGCATAAAATTCCGATAAATGAGCAAACCAAATCCGACCTAACGATGCTACTACTGAAATATCTGAGACCATCAATCCTAAACGGAGTCAAGATCCCCGAGTCCTACCTTCAGGACTTCCAAACCTGCTGCTTAGCGAATTTTAGCCTGTATAAAATTCGTATAACGCAGAAGCTGGTAGTGGACCTGACAGAAAAAGAGGAGATTTGCGATGTCATTGAAAAAGAACATCGCAGGGCTCATAGGGGATGTAAAGAGATACGTATTCAACTCCTGGAAAGAGTCTACTTCCCTAGAATGGCTAGCACCATACGTGCACAAGTGTCGTCTTGCGAATGTTGCAAAACATTCAAAAACTTTATCCCAGTTGCATCGATAAATTCACAAAATTTGCTAAACTCTTCCCCTTGGAGTCCAAATCAGCAGTACATCTACGTGAGAAATTGCTCGAGGCCCTACACTATTTCACAGTGCCAAAGGTTATTATTTCCGACAATGAAAGAGGCCTTCTCTGCCCGACCGTTTTGAATTACCTTAGGGAACTTCAAATCGAGTTATACCACACGCCGACCCAGAAGAGTGAGGTCAACGGCCAGATAGAGAGGTTTCATTCAACCTTTCTGGAAATCTACCGTTGCTTAAAACACGAATACCCCACCTTTAAGAGCGTGGAATTAGCCCCCATCGCCGTAGACAGATACAATAACTCTGTCCATTCGGTCACAAACAAAAGACCAGTTGATATCTTCTTCGACCGCACTTCGAAAATCAACTACCAAGGTTTGTCGGATTTTAAGCGAAAAAGCTTAGAAGATGTAAAGGGCTTGATCGAACACAAGCAGGCTATGGTCTTGACCGCTCGAATACGGGCCAGGAGAAACAGTGTTCATTAGGAACAAGCAAATCAAGACGAAAGAAAAGCCACGCTTTACTGCCGAGGAAGTACAGGAAGATAGGGTGGTCACGATTAAGACCAAGTCCGGTAAAACGTTCCATAAATCGGATATCAAGAGTTAAAAGAGGAAAAATAGAAATAAAACAAAAAATAATAAAAAAAAAGCGAAAATTATAAAAAAAGGGAACCCAAAAAATAAAAATATAAAAATTTTTATTGAAATAGAAGTAAAATATGAAAAAGAAGAAGGGAAAGGAGCAAGAATCTATAGTAAAATCTGCAAAAATAAAAGTGGCCAACGTTCCACTCGCTCATGATAAGATAAACATTAGATAAACACACGCAAACACACACCAAACTTTGTATAATTATAGTACACATTTAAATTTGTATCACCAACCTGTAACAGATTTTCACTATTGTAATATTGTCACATTGTATAAACTAAATGTAAAACCTTTCCTTTTCCGAAAACCATAAGCTTGGCCCTGTCCCAAGTGATAAGCGCTATCCAAATTTTTAATTTTTACAACAGGGTAGCGTTTGGCGTGTCAATGACGTCTTCAAATTGGCGCACATCATCGACTTCGATAAAATGCTTAAGGCCATCGACGAGGTAACGCGGGAGGCAACGGCGAAAGCGGACCAAAAAACGGAAGCTTTGGTGGCTCATTATCTGAGCGAAGCAGCGGAGGCAATTGGGAGAATGGCAAGCGCGCCGCGGAGGAATTCGCGTTCTATTGATTGGTTGGGATCAGCATGGAAATGGTTGGCCGGATCACCGGACGCCGCGGACTGAAGTGCAATTTTGAAGGAACAAAACACGGAGGCGAAAAATAACCAGTAGATCAGGATCAATACCCGCCTGTTCGATGCGACCCACGAAATGGTCGGGAACATCAACAATATCATCTCAAAGGTGAATTCGTTGGAAGGGGATTTGCAAGCAACTACGACTATCCTGCATAAGGCCATTATTCTGGCGGGCCAGGCGAAAGAAATTGCCAGAGCATGCCAGTTGGCCAAAACTGGGGTGGTAAACACCAATCTCCTGGACCATGGAGAGCTAGAGGCAATACTGGACGAGGTCGACAATCTCCCGTACCAGAATGCAATCGAAGCAGTGGAGTTCTCTCGTCCATCCATCCTGTCCAACGGGACGATGCTGCTATATGTGTTGGGATTCCCCAAGGTGCTCGACAGAGAATACAGGAGGGTACACCTTTACCCAACGATCTACGATGGGAGGCAGGTGGCCCTAGAATATGACGACCTGGCATTAGATGACAGCGAGACTTACGCCGTCTTGGGTGGCTGTCTCTCTATAGGCAAAACCACTGTTTGCCAGGAGAGAGACCTATTCAAGTTAGAAGAGGAAGGCTGCATCCCGCGACTGTTGAAGGGCGGCCATGCAGCATGTACGTATCTCAGGAATAACAGAGAGACTGTGAAGCTGATCGATGACGGCATCCTGTTCTTAACGAACCTCAATGGTACGGTAGCAACTGGCACAAGGGACTACGACTTAACTGGTTCCTTTATCATCCGGCTCGACAACGAAACGGTATCCGTTGCGAAGAGAAACTATAGCAGCTATTCCAAGAGCCATTTGATGCTCCTGCCGGCGGTACTAACCCATGTGACGGCCACCGACTACCATCTGTCACTGGAATACGTGCATGACGTGTCTGAAGAACCTGCAAAAGATGTCAACCGAATCTCTGGAGCTGCTCGCTTCATTTTTCACCGAGGTGACGTTTGCCCTGGAACTCCTGGCTCTGATGTACCTCCTTTGGAAAAGTTGACAACTACCCAGGGGATACCAAAGCTCGACGACTTGGCTTCGGATACAGAATCACCACCCACCCCTGTGCAACCAAAGCATCATTAAATCTGCGGGACGCAGATCTTTAAGGGGGGAGGAGTTAAGACACAGCACTTGACGGCTCGCTGTTCACCCCCCTCTCACTTCGAATACCGTCAATAAACACTTCAGCAGACCTGCGATACCCCACTTACGCCACCCCGCTCTTGCCTCCACTGTAGAACCGCCATAAGTCGCTGACCCGTTGACAAGGTAGCAGCAACAAAATGCAAGCCAAACAGAAGTTTGTCAGCAACAGAATGCAACTCAAACAGAAGTTGTCTTCCGCTCCAATTCCGTTCGCACGCTTCGACCGACCAAATTGTGCAACGGGCCCAGCGATGGCCGAAACTGCTGATCAGCATATTTGGCGCTAGCTAAGCCACCTCAAATGTCACTTATGAGCTTCGAACGACCGAATTGCGCAACGGGCTCAGCCACGGCCGAAACTGCTGACCAGCCCATTCAGCGCCGGCTGAAGACTTTAAGAGGGACTGGCGAAAATACGAACGGGCAGTTCAAGTTGGACGGCGAAACCATCATTGTCAAACCTAAAAACTTTAATAAACCAAAACAAAATCTAAACTTCTTGAATCTTTCTTTGGGAGAACTGAAGGGATATCAAAACTTCTTGAATCTTTCTTTGGGAGTACTGAAGGGATAGACGAAGGGATTCACACCGTTGGACATGCCCCACAGCCTAAGGTCATATCGTTGTGGGCATCAGCGGGAGTCACCCAGTATGGGAGGACTTAACTTATATATATATAAGATTTGATACACTTATTATTAGTCTCAAAAATTAGAAGATTCAATAAATAAAACCAAAGTTAAAAAAAAAAAAATGCTCTAACTTAAGCATCTACAATTAAAATCCATGACCTCGTACAGTCGGACTGTAGCCGTTCCTACTTGTTATATCATCATTGCATCTAGTTTTTCAAGTTGTCGTTCCCTATTTTGCAATGAAATGTCTTAAAAGTGGGTAGTATAAAAAATTAAGTCTCTAATAAAGAATAGGTTTAAGAGAGTGTGGTGTATTTATATTCTTTTTCCAATAGAGTCCGTGGAGAATGGATGCTCATTTGTCTGTGGATATTTTACTAAATGTGGTTGAATGTAGCTCTGATTAGACCCTGCATCTATTAAAAATTTCAACTGTGCATCGTTACACATTGGACTTATGACAGAGAGAAACTGATTAATTTAATAAATTTGTCTGCTGCGTGTTTGATGTGATGTTTGTGTCACATCCTTGGTCCACTTCAAATGCGCATTGATCACACAATTCACTATTTCTTTCTTTTTTTTTTTTGGACCAAATATTATTCTTATGATATTTTCGGGTATCCACTAACGACGAGTGACTATTCTACTTTTTCCTCTACGGCACCAGTCTCAATATTAAAATGTCTCTGTAACTTTTGCGGTGACTCTGTGGGTATTGACATGGCAGGTCCTTTACCTATCATATCGTTACTCGAAGGCCTGTCCAAGAAGTTTAAGTGCCTAGATCGAATTTATGGATCTGTTTCCATTGGTACTGGTTTGGGCTCCGGTTTAGGAGCAAATGGGCACTGTGGAGCTATGAATGTACGTGGCCTGTTGTGGCAATGGCCCATACGGCCGTTGTAGGAATGGTATGTACGGACTTTGTTGAGCAGGCGCTGTAGTCATTGGCTCATGTTGGTCTATGGCTCATGTTGGGTCAATCTTAAGGTGATTAATATAAAGATGTTTGAAACTGTGTGGTTGCGTTTGGCAATTGTTGGTACGATGGATTAAGGATCAATTCCCTAATTTTTGTGTTGGGCTTATAACTGACGATGTGGTAATGGGGCTGGCAACTGTCTTAGCCTTAGAAGAAAAGCATTCCTATGCTACTGGTTGTCAAGCAGGTTGCACACGTGTAATGCATGACTTAGGTACCTTGGCTCTTTAAAGGCCACAAGACGTGGAAGGTCTCCATTGAGACCTCTCACGAAAATATCGAGGTTTTTGCCTCTACAACTTTTTATCAAAGCCCTTATGGCATCAGGTAAGTCTTTCTGGCTAACATAACTAAGTAGTATTTATATGTCCGTTCTTGTCCCTTAAAGATGGCCAAAGATGGTTGACAGAAATCAACGTTATTCTTCCACGATCCGAAATAAGCTAAATCATCGGAGAATTGTCTTCATATTGATCTACAGCTAAATGGAAAATACAGTAAAAATGGAAAATTGAAAAAATATATTTTTTTTAATGTATTAGAACCAGTAAATGGATCTCCGCTTTTGTCATGGAGGGTGCCGTAGGAATTGCAGAATTTTAGTGTTTTTAATTCTTTATAATTTTACGAACTGTTATTGCTTGTTTTGAGTTGGTTTTATAAACAAACCTCAATAAGAACTTTCGTAAACAATCTAAACTTAAACTTAATATCCGCTGCAGCCGCTTTTAATGATATCTCTGCTGTCGTTGTCGCTGCTACAGTTGTTTTTGCTCCGATTTCCGTTGCAGTTGCTACGGGTATTGGCTGATCGTAATGTTGGTGACGTTGCGCACGCGTCACTGATGTACTGCGAACTTGAGATTATATTATATTTTGGCAGGTATATCCACACTTTTTGGAACTCTGCTATGCTATGTTGCAGACGATGCGAATGTGTCGCTGATGTACTGCGAGTGCATGTTTTTGTGTTGCAAGTGTATCTGCACTTTCTGGAATTCTGCTGTTTATGTAAGCGCAGATGCAAATAAAGTCTACTTCACGTACTGTAAATGAGGTAAATGTCATACACATATCTGAAACTAATCTGAAAATCCATAACATTAATAAATTTTTATTTTTGGTTATAATAATACAAATACAAATATACATGTGAATATATATGGTGTGGTATATAGTATATGTTTATGTATGTATGTTAAGACAGGCATTTTGTAGATCAATAAATCAATCATCATTAATCCTCATTCGTTTCGGTATTGTAACTAGCAAACAATCATTTTATCTTCATCGTAACATTTCGAACAGTACTCATGCTTACGTTTTTATTATTATTATTAGTGAAAGGGAGTCTCCCAACAGAGAAGGTGCGAGGCACTGCGACCATGGAGGTCTTTTGTGCCTATAGGCTCTCCCTAGCTGCACAAAAGATGCTCTGCTTCCCTAATGAAGCAGAGCAGATCCTTCGTCGAGGAACGCACAATATGCTCGGGACCTGCCGTATCCACGTGCAGATGTTTCCTCCTAGTCCATACCAAGGCTGGACAATCGCACAGAATGTGTCTGGTTATCTCATCGTCCTCTTTGCAGAGTCTGCACTCAGTATCAGAAGACAGACGCATTTTGGTGAGGTGGTAGTTTACCGTATGATGGCCACTAAGAAAGCCAACAAGGAGGTGAAGATCCATCCTGGAAAGTAAGCTGGTTTTCCGGTCGAACATGGGATTGATAAGCTCCATTGCTTGCCGCATCCCTTTTTGGACAGACCAGTAGCGATCAGTCAACCTAACAGCCCAGGTTTTAACAATAGCTGAGATGGTTGACCAACCCATGCCACAGAAGGGCTCAGAGCCGGAAAAAGTAGCTGACGAACCGGCCCTTGCAAGTTCGTCCGCTAGCTCATTGCCCTGGATACCAGAGTGTCCAGGTACCCATAGAAGGGTGACGTTGTTAATTAGAGACAGTCTCTGGAGGCAGTTCCAGCAATCGGCCACCAGTCGAGAGCTTACTCTTTTAGAAGAGAGGGCTAAGATGGCCGCTTGACTGTCAGAGAAGATGTAGATGTTCACTCCTCTAGGATCAGACGGCAGCAGACCTCGATGGCATGAACCTCAGATTGGAAGACTGTGGGCCATTTGCCCATAGCAATTGAGGTTTTGGAATTGGGTCCAAAGATCCCAGCTCCAACCCCCTTGTCAGTTTTTTTGTCCCGTCAGTATACCAGTGGATACCGTATGGGTCGCTGATGGGGTTGCCAGTGTCCCAGTCCTTCCGGTCCGGGATGAGGGTTCTGAATTTAGCACCAAAGAAAAGTTCCTTAGTCATAGTATCTGATCTAGTGCAGATATCTATGCCAGGAATGTTTTCGATCAGACTAGCATGTCCAGATTCGGTAGCTAGAAGCCCTGATTGGAGCTTGATTCTAAGAAGGCTCATAGTAGCGAAAAAGCCACCGGGTGGTGCAGGATTTAAGACCCCAGATTCTACCAAAGAATCTCCTGCAGACCCACATGGCATGGGTCGCCTTTGTGAGGGTGTTGCTGAAGTGGGAGTTCCAATTTAGTCTTTTATAAAGGGTAGATATTTGACTTCGTTGGATAGCTCCACAGGGAAGCCGCTGATATAAAGTTGACCAATGTCAACGGAATAGCGCCTAGTGAAAGGAACTATAATAGCTTTTTGTGGATTGATGATAAGACCAACATCTGCGCACCATCTACTTACCGTGTTCAGAGCTGATTGCATCAACTCTGTCACGATGCTGGTATAGTTCCCGATCACTATTAGAGCCAGGTCGTAGGTCATAGCCAATCGCTTCAACGCCCTGCTCGGAGAGTAAGATTAGTAGTTCGTCAACTACTAGGGACCAGAGTAGGTGGGATAAAACCCCTGCCTGGGGACAGCCTTTGACTGCATTAATGCATGCAGTCGTGGAGTTCAGGGTGAAAGTGATAATCCGGTGCTTGAGCACAGCTTCAATCCACCGGATCAATGGACGGGCAGTTCCTCTACGTTCTAGAGCAGTAGAGATTGACCCGTAGCCGGTATTATCAAAAGCGCCTTCTATATCCAGAAAAGAGCATAAAGCAATGTTCTTGGATGCGAAGGCTCTTTCAGTTTTTCCCGCCAACCTGTGGAGAGCGACCTCCGACTATCTGCCGGCTATGTACGCCAACTGCGTGGGATGCAGAAGTGCAGAGGTGTCGACTTCTGCAGAGAGCACCGAATGTGCATATCTATCAACCTTTCCGCCGTCTTAAGCAGAATCCAGATAGGCTGAATCCGCGTGAGTCCGGTGACAAAGTGGCGTCATCGCGACCGGAGAGATCTGGATTCGCCACAGAACCCGGGAAGTGGACTTGCAGTAGAAGCTCAAGTGTTTCCCTGCGATCTTGAGTGAAAGAGCCATCTTTTAAGAAGCCCTATTCCATTAGACGACCCTTTAGCCAATACTTTATGGAGCCTCGCTGCCTCTGGCAACGTCTAATGCTTTTGTTGTAGTTGGTGAGAGCGTCCGTATAGACGTCCCAACTAGCACGGTTAGATTTAGCCTTATAAAAAGGTTTCTAACCCTCCTTCTACGGACAGCCAGTTCCTCATTCCACCACGGAATTTTCCGATTGACCCTTACGGTCTTCTGTACTGAGCTGTCTTCGAAGAATGAGATAAGCACATCTTGGAGCAGATTGGCAGCGAGTTCTATCTCACTGATAGAGTTAGGATTGCTGACCAATAGGTCTGCTTTGAAAGCTACAGAGGCTTTAAAGAGCTCCCAATTTGTCTTTTTCGGACAGAAGGAGTTTTAGCGAATTTCGACTTGGCCAGGAAGGTCAAGCCTGATGTGCTGATGGTCTGACAAAGTGGCTTCGTCTGTGATCCGCCAATTAACAAGTGAACTCGCTATCGAGGTGCTGATTAGGGTGAGATCTAAAACCTCTTCCCTAATACCATTGATAAAAGTGGGTTTGCACCCTATGTTAGCTACATCGAATTGACAACACAATAAGTAATCTATGAGGGACTCACCACGTTTATTGATGTCGCTGCTCCCCCAGATCGTGTGATGTGCATTGGCATCACAGGCGATCACGAGCGGCTTGTTGTTGCGACGACAGAATTCCACCAGCCGCTGGACCTCTGCTGGGGGTACATCATCCACATCGCCAGGGAAGTATGCGGAAGCGATCACAACTTCCCGGACACCGTCTGCAGTGGCTACCTCAATAGCCGTTGCTACCAGGGCTCTGTGGATGAAGTTAGTTAGTGGTAAATGTCTGACACTGTTATCCAAAAGTATTGCAGTGCGCGGGGCACCTCCCATACGGTCATATAACAACTTACATGATCCACATGATACGTATTTGGCCACCGATCAACCATAGTTCTGGGACGAGAGCCAGATTGATTTGATCATCACAGACGACCCTGCACAGTGTTGCCGACGCTCTTCTAGCGTGGTGCAGGTTCACCTGAAGCACTTTAAGTTTGCTCATTTTCCCTCTTGATGGCGGTCGAGACAAGGCCACTTGCCTTGCCCCCCCGAGAGTCGTTACCGCGAATGCCCTTCGGCGGTCGGGACGAGCCACTCGGGGGAGGTTGTCTTGCGACCCCGCTCACGGGAGGTGGCCTTGTGGGTGGGTTGCGGCCTGAGGTGCTGGCAGTGGGCCTGACCATGGCACCTCTGACGGTTGACAGACAGTGACCACCTGTCACACGTCTAGTTGGGCCCTTCGGACCACGATGGCCGGTGCGGTGGGGGAAGGAACATTAGGTACCGATCCGGCCACAGCGCTCGTGGAGGCCACAGGGTCAGCCAATGCTGACGTCTCTGAGGGAAACACTGGCGCCGTTGCCGGAGGGGCACTGTCAGGAGAGGGAGCGGGTGAGGATGAGGATGGAGCAGGGGTGGCGGAGGAGGCTTTCGGTGCTGATTTCTTAAGGATCAATTTGACTCTGCCAAAGCAGAATTTCACCCTCCCTTGGCACTCCGTCAAAGCCCTGTACGACTCCTCGTCAACCAACATTGCGAGGTGAGTCGTTGTGCCATTAGGGCTGTGCTGCACCACCCGCCACAGCTTCGTGGAGAAGCTGCTAGCGTTCTGGAGCCCAATGTACTCCAGGATGGTTGCAGGAGTAAACTCGGCACTTCTACCAAAGTATCCTCTAATGAGGTGAGCCTTGGGAAACTCCGTTTCCTCCAGCAATTTGACGTCAAGGGCGCTGATGGACCTGATGTGTCCAACAGCTCCCCTGACCCAATTGGCAGTGCTGCTATCCTCGCACACCAAAAGCAGCCACTCGAAACCTGGACTAACATCTGGTGTGGAGTGCAACAGCACCGCCTTTAATATGCTGGATTTCAACGTAGCCAATTGCTCCACTGAGAGGGGTTTGTTTGAATAAGCCGAAGTGAAGCCCAATTTCACGCTGCTAACCACTTGGCTGAAGAGTGGTTTCGTGGACTCCTTTTGAGTCTTTTTGTGCCTCTTTGAAGAGCTAGTGGGCTCGACGATGGTATCGTCAGCGCTCGTCCGTTTTGCCTTGGTGTTAACGGGGGCGCAGTGGCGATAGCTAGAGCCTCCTCTCTGTTAGAACCCTTTGCGAGTGCAGCTTTAAAAAGCTTCTTCTCGCGGCTCTTCAGTTTTACAAAGGCGTCCTTAGATTCCAGCCGCAGCAACTGGATCTGAGAGCCTGGTTCCGTAAGGCCTCACCTCTGAGAGGCCACGGAAGCGTCGTCAGCAAAGCTGATTCAGTCGAAGTCAGCTTCCTCGTCCGAGGACAATACCTCGACGGGTTGCTGCCGGACTGAACCGCTACTGGACGGAAGTTCAGCACTAGCGAACCCTGTGTCCAAGGGAGTTCGTGGCCTATCCGGGTCCCCTCGAATACTAGAGTCGAGACCCGTAGTATTGGGGGTGGAAGCCAGCAGCACCCTGGCTGCAGTGCTGGTGTAGGGGTCAGCCGTGAAGGCATCGCCCAGGGATGATACTTTTAAAGCCGCATCAGACTTATCTGTTTTTAAATTTTGATCCATGATTAAAGATCCCACGAGTAGGCGGGAAGGGAAGGTCATCCATGGCATAGCCCGCATACCGTGCAAAGTCTAAATGAAACTGGAGGGCGACAGGTATCCAGAGTCCGCATGCTAAAGACCGGGCTACTCCCCGGCCATGCATCCATCAGCGCATGTTGTTCCACCTTGGATTGGGGTGATTTATAGATTCACGATATTCGACCGACTACAATTAGTCAGCACCTCTAGCAGAGACATGACCGTGCTAGGGGTCTGCTTGCAGCCGCTCTCGCGTGGAGAGTATAGTCGCACTTCCGACAGTAGGAGCAAGGACGTCACGGGCCCCAGCCAATACTGGCATTACATGTTGATCCCCTTGCTTCCTCTGACGGCTGACGGCCCTCATGCTTACATACATTATACATTATATATTTTAATTATCTTGTTCGATTTAAACAGTACATCATTATATCTACTCAGTACTGCATTTCATTACAATTTGACTATCAGGATTGGTCATTATTCCAGGAAAATGTGCGCACCAAAATCCGTTTTCAAAGCAAATGTTCTTGGGTATTATTGAATGGTGTGTGTTTGTGTCAGTTGACGTGTATATAACATGGCACAATAAAACATTAACAATTGTGAAGACAGTTAGTGTTTTATCTAAAAGTCACGTCCTCATTAAACCCGCACAGCATTGCAACAAGTGTAATGTATGTATATTATACACAAATATGAATGTACATATATACATATATGTATATATACACTTATGTATAAATTATTGGATAATAAGGCTACTCAGTTAAGTTCAATCGTTTATTACTACTCAGTAACGAGACTAGACTAAGACTAAAATATGATATTATGCTAAGCTAACTCTTCCTTAACTTCGCTAGCAGCGCCGCTGACCCGAAATAACAAGCGCTACGCCTCATGCAGGTGACCGAATAAGTTCTCTCGTGATGCGCTTGGCTGTCGTAGCTGAGAGTCGTGAGTTAACTACTCCCCTCTTGGGAAAGCGTCCGTCCTCGGGCTGCTTGGTTAGTTCGCCAGCTGGCCAATTTGCAGTTTCACGCGGAAGAGCAATCCCATTTGAATATCGATGGCGAGCAGTGATACGGCACCGTTTTGCAGTTAGCCACGACGCCCGCATATGTTCTCTCTCGCATTTGCAGAAGGTTTCTTTACTGTTGTTCGCACGGTTGGCGACTTGATGCCCGTACCCAGCTATACGTTGTTCAAGAACTGAAGAATGTACCAAACGTTTGTCCGGTCACACTGTTACCTTCCTGCAAGTGTCTTTGGCTCTTGGGAACTCATATATAAACAATTATATTATGAAGTAAGGTAAAGTAAAGTAATGTTAGTAGATATAATAATAATTATAAAGTAGAATGTTCGTATTCTAGACAATTCATTAATATTGATTCTTGAAAAGGCGAAATACCATGTGAATATTAACTTTACTTCCATGTTTGAGATGTTTGGTTTGGCAATACCAATTGTTGCTTGTAGAAAGGACTTTTACCATGGCCTGACCGACCGTAGTTTTTGTTTTTTAGTTCCTCTCAACGCGGTTGCTTGTTGTGCGGGATAGACCTGTATGCCCTTTCTTCCTGACCTCTGGCAAAATAAGTTGCGAACGCGTACCTTTCATGGTTGGCCTCTATCTCCTGCGCCAGTGCAAGAGCCGAGGGTAAGTCTGCTGGGTGTGCTGCGAAGAGCACGTCCATAAGGCTGCGTTTTATGCCTGAGATGAAAATTCTTAAGTCATCAGAGCGGAACTTCTCGCACATCCCTTGCGCTAGGTTGGCATCATAAGACATGTTAATCTTGTTTGTTAACAAAGTGAGCTTCCTCTCAACCACGTCGTAATATTCCAAGATTGACATGGTACTTTGCCTTAGCGTACCCATTTCCTGCTCTTTTACGTGTATGGGACCATTGTCGGTATACGTGAAGTGCAATCTGCTTATAATGGCGTCGACATTTAGTGGTGTGCTGAAAGACGATAGCACCGAGTCCGCTGCTCCTCTGCACTTCTGCCTAATAATCACTACAGCCTGATAGTGCTTCGAGCTTCCCTTGAACTGTTTATATACGTCGTATGCGTCCAGCGCGGCTTGGCTTCCCCTCGAACTCGGGTAGGTATTTTACAACGTCTAGAGTCTCGGAGCAGCCAATAGCCCGATCGATCGTGACTTTTTCGTACACCTCAATTTGCGGTGCTGCTAGGCTCGTAGCTTGAATCTGTTTGGTGAGTTCGTCACTCTTACTTTCGAAGGCTTGGGCCTGCGTTGCTAGTGCAGCGGTTATGGCGGCTTGCATCACCGTTTGGAATTATTCCGCGTTCATTGTTGAATTGGTTGTTTCGGATAAGACTCTTGCTTGACCCGGCAATTCTTTATCGCTGTTGCTGTCACTGCCAGTATCGTTGTGACGGTGGGTATCTCGATAGCTCATTTGGCACTTTGCTTTGGTATGCGACAATACATATGCAACTTCACCACCCTTGCGGTAGATGCCTGACGAAACAGATTTTATGCTATGCAACTAAATTTTATTCGATATTATGGTGTGCAATAAGGTTTTTTTTAAATACAGCCTATGTGCTATGCAATAATATATTATTCGACCTCATGGTATGCAATAGATTTTTTTTAAATGCAGCCTACGTATGCAATACTATATTATTCGACCTCATGGTATGCAATAGATTTTTTTTAAGCAGCCTACGTACTATGCAATAATCTATTTTTCTCAACAGCCTAGGTACTATGCAACAATTTATTGGGCTCGTAAGAAAACAATTTTGCAAATTTGCCGACGCGTCGGCAAAATACAATGGGTGGACTTTACTTACTTTTGCTTTTACTTGTGTAAATATTTGTTGTTAATATTCATAAGGCATTTTACTTCCATGTTTTTGACGGTGGGCGAGTTGTGCACCTAACATTATATTCTTTTATTCAACATTAAATGTAAGCGTTCTTTTTTTTTTGTCTGTATTTTCACAGCATTCACTGCACGTCGCGAACTTTTGGTGGTCTATCGCTGCTCTCTATATTGAAAGATCCGTTGGTTTTACTTTGCTTTTGATCTTGTTTGAGTTGTTGAGCGGCACTCGTCTGTGCGTTTCGTGGGTGTTGATTAACTGTTTTCACTTTCACGTTTGCTGCTGCTCTCTTTCGCTGTGAGAGCGTATGGACTGTGCGCAATCACGCGTTTTGCGACTGCTGTTCTTTTATTATTTTATATGCGCATCGTTTGGCGCTCCGTTTGGAGCAGATTAGTTAATAATTTGAACGTGTTTATGGGGTTTCTCTAACTTTTTGATAGGTTCGATGTTTGTTGGGCGCCAATTATTTGATAATAAGGCTACGCAGTTGAGTTCAATCGTTTATTACTACTCAGTTACGAGACTACATTAAGACTAAAATATGATATTATGCTAAGCTAACTCTTCCCTAATTTCGCTGGCAGCGCCGCTGACCCGAAATAACAAGCGCTACGCCTCTTGCAGATGACCGCATAAGTTCTCTCGTGATGCGCTTGGCTGTCGTAGCTGAGAGTCGTGAGTTAACTTATACATTCTTCATTGACATTTGTACAAAGTGTTCAGAGTTAAAGTGCTTCTAAATTGATTCCCAGTCGATATTTTTTAAATTGCAAAAAAAAAAACCTTTAGGGGGCAACACCATAACTATATAGCATAATATCTGATAAATTTGTAACAACGGCCCCCTAAAAAGACCGTAACGTAACCATATAATATAAACATATCACTTGCATCACTTGCAACCGTTCGATGACGCGTCGCATTTGTATTTTCTTTGCCCATGTCCTCTTTTTGTTATTGCATGTTGTATCAAGCAAAACAGTCTTGACAAAACAGTACTGATTGAGTCCGGCCGACGGCAGTATTCGAACGTGAAAATGTTTGCTGTCAGTCAGCCGACACCACAACGGAAAGCATGGGTATACGCCTTGTTTATTTTCAATGCATACATATTGTTATTGTTTTTCCTTTAATATTATGATTTTCGAGACATATATCAGGTACTGTTTTGCTCGATACAACGTGAAACAAAAATAGAAGCTGGGCAAAGAAAATACAAATGCGACGTGTTCTTCTGTGTTCTATATATAATGTGGTTAGTTTTGCTAATCTCAGCAATAAATATACTTATACACAAACACACACATGCACATACGAGATGCGCATGTGGCAGTAAGGATATATGTATGCTAGTGAGAAAACCTTTTCGCAGTCTACCATAGATCGAATACTGATTGCAAGTTCGGTACGTATTGCATGTACAGAAGCTTCTTTTAGATAGTTCAGCCTACCAAGTGCTAATAAACTGTACTCTTTTACGCATACACGTACACATTAAGAACCAACACACACACAACTGCATCCGCAAAGAAATTAGCTTGACTTTATGTCCGTCTTTCACTTCCGCTTCGAGTTAACTTCACATTTCCATTTTCATCTCCTTTTCCACTTGCCATTCTATTACTCAAACTTATTTGTTTTCAATTATTGACTGCAGCTGCAAGACTAAGCTGCGTGATAACTGAAGGATCGACTGGGCATTGTGGCGCTCTGTCAAGGAGCTGGCGGGTGAGACGCAAGCGGATTTTGGCTCCTGTAGAGCATCTAGGGAGGCAACCACAGTGATGTCCTCGTTCAGAGGCGACATGAGACTGGTCTTGCGCGATGTAAACTCCTCGGTGGGCTCGTCGTCATTGCATTGTATATCTAGATAGTTAAGTGAAGCTGCCTCAGTGATGATGACAGCTGTGGCCGAATGCTCATCATCAAGATGTACATCATCTGCGCTATGAAATTTACTCCATTGACCACACGGTTTATCCTCTCTCTCTTCCTCTTCAAATTTCTCCCTCTCTAATTCTGCAAGATCTGCAAACTCGTTGCTCACCGTCTCGTAGCTACTTGTGGATGGTGAACTCTTAATACTTAACATTAATATGTTACCACAGCCTTCCAGGGTCAAGCCCAGATCGCCTTCAGCTTCTGTGTCTGGAAAGCAGTTCTCCTGAAGGCAGAGCGGTTCCGTGTCACCGATTTTTCGAAACTCGAATATCATAAGCTGGCTAAGTTGCGACCTCTCGCATCTAGTCTGCTCAACTCCTCATTCTCGCTTTGTGTCTATCTCGGTATTATGCTGTGTTTGTTCCTTTGATAAAGGCTGGTCATCGAACAAATCTCCAGGATCGGATATATCCGAAAAATCGTTGTCATCGAACACATCGTTCTCCACCTCGGCCAGGTCGTCGGGAACTTCGGAAATTTTCAATTGCTGACTTATATCTTGAAGGTTGCTCGAGTTAGCCGTGGCAGCAAAGCGTGCCTGATCAGCGTTTATCTTAGCCACAGCTAAGGCGGTCTTCTCCTTTTCTCGCTGCTGCACAATAGCCTCGACAGCCAACCACTCGCTCATAGTAGTCTCATAGTAATGCTTGCAAGTCTCGTTCTGCTTCTGACGTTCCACAGGTGTTGAACCAAATGCGTAATGACCCAGCAAATACGGCCACACCTCCTTGCGTAGCTCGTGCTGCACACCGCCAAAGTAGACCAATCGATAGAGTTCAAGTTCACTGGGTACGATGCCATTCACATTAATGGCATTCCAATTTTGCTTCGATAGACCCGCCTCATCAGAAGCCACTAAAAATAATATATAATTGCAGGCACATTAATTACACATTGGAACTTACTGTCTGGAGTAATGCGACCATTGACGACGCCAGAGAGATGAGTGCGCACCGTGGAAAGATGACGGCAGTAGGTTAGCCAACCATAGAAGGCGCGCGAAATGATTTGGCGCCGCATTATTCGAAAAATGCAAATATATGGGAGATCACAACATTATCCCAGCCCATCAATTATTATCGAGCAAGTTAACAGAATAACATCAGAGATTCGCACAGCCTTCGAGCTTAGAGAATATTGCAGAATATTGAATCTTACCTCTACAACAGACCCTTCGCAGTGAGGTGCAACACAACAATATCCGACAACTACACTATCGAAGCTCTATTCGTCCTTTACACAGCGGATATTCCCACGAGTGACCGACTAACAACATCCACCTTTGCTGACCGTGCAACAACCCAACTCGCCAACCACCTCATGGTAATCGAGAAGTGGATATCTGACTGTCGTATTAAAATAAACGAACAAAAGTGTAAACACATAACGTTTACTCTTAACAGACAAACTTGCCCTCCACTCTGCCTAAATATGAAGTAACGCATCTCGGCATCCACCTCGACAGACGTCTAACATGGCGTAGGCATATCGAATGCAAGAAACTACACTTAAGCTGAAAGCCAGCAGCCTCCACTGGATTATTAACGCCCGATCGCCCTTGTGCCTGGACCATAAGGTCCTGCTCTACAACTCCACTCTGAAGCCAATCTGGACGTATGGCTCCCAGCTTTGGGGGAACGCGAGCAGAACCAACATAGACATTATACAGCGCGCTCAATCAAAGATCCTGCGAACTATCACTGGGGCACCATGGTATATTCGAAACCAAAACATCCACAGGGACCACTCGGCATTTTCGCAGTAAAAGATGAAATAGACAAGCAAAAAGCGTCCTATAATGAAAAACTCTCTGTCCACTCAAATCCCCTCGCAAGGGTCTTGACTCGGGTTTCCAACCGATCCCGCCTGCAACGTACCGACCTTCCAACCCAGCCAGGGCCCAGGGCCATTTCTAATGTTCCAGTCTACATGACTGTTAGCTAGGTTATAGTATAAGATTTGATACACTTATTGTTAGTCTCAAAAATGAGAAGATTCAATAAATAAAAGCAAAGTATAAAAAAAAAAAAAAAAAAAAAATTTGGTCTATGGCTCATGTTGGGTCAATCTTAAGTTGATTAATATAAAGATGCTTGAAACTGTGTGGTTGCGTTTGGCAATTGTTGGTACGATGGATTAAGGATCAATTGCCTAATATTTGTGTTGGGCTTATAACTGACAATTTAGTAATGGGGCTGGCATATGTCCGTTCTTGTCCCTTAAAGATGGCCAAAGATGGTTGACAAAAATCAACATTATTCTTCCGCGATCCGAAATAAGCTAAATCATCGGAGAATTGTCTTCATATTGAGCTACAGCTATTGGTCTTTAAGGTCACGACTGGCTATTGGTGTACTGGCTGCTGGAGGGTTGACTTTAGGATGATTGATTCCTTTGCTCATATCTGACATTGCATCGGACAATTCTACTTCTAGAATTTTGAAGCTTGATTTTTTGATAAAAATGGAAAATTGGAAAAATATATTTTCTTAAATGTATTAGAACCAGTAGATGGATCTCCGCTTTTGTCATGGAGGTGCCGTAGGAATTGCAGAATTTTAATGTTTTTAATTCTTTATAATTTTACGAACTGTTATTGTTTGTTTCGAGTTGGTTTTATAAACAATCCTCAATTAGAACTTTCGTAAACAATCTAAACTTAAACTTAATGACCGCTGCAGCCGCTTTTAATGATATCTCTGCTGTCGTTGTCGCTGCTACAGTTGTTTTTGCTCCGATTTTCGTTGCAGTTGCTACGGGTATTGGCTGATCGTAATGTTGGTGACGTTGCGCACGCGTCACTGATGTACTGCGAACTTGAGATTATATTATATTTTGGCAGGTATATTCAGACTTTTTGGAACTCTGCTATGCTATGTTGCAGACTATGAGAATGTGTCGCTGATGTACTGCGAGTGCATGTTTTTGTGTTGCAAGTGTATCTGCACTTTCTGGAATTCTGTTGTTTATGTAAGCGCAGATGCAAAAAAAAGTCTATTTCACGTACTGTAATTTCAATCATGAGGTAAATGTCATACACATATCTGAAACTAATCTAAAAATCCGTAACATTAATAAATTTTTATTTTTGGTTATAACAATACAAATACAAATATACATATGAATATATATGGTATGGTATATAGTATATGTCTATGTATGTATGTTAAGACAGGCATTTTTTAGATCAATAAATCAATCATCATTAATCCTCATTCGTTTCGGTATTGTAACTAGCAAACAATCATTTTATCATCATCGTAACATTTCGAACAGTACTGATGCTTCTATACATTATACATTATATATTTTAATTATCTTGTTCGATTTAAACAGTACATCATTATATCTACTCAGTACTGCATTTCATTACAATTTGACTATCAGGATTGGTCATTATTCCAGGAAAATGTGCGCAGTAAAATCCGTTTTCAAAGTAAATGTTCTTGGGTATTATTGAATGGTGTGTGTTTGTGTCAGTTGACGTGTATATAACATGGCACAATAAAACATTAACAATTGTGAAGACAATTAGTGTTTTATCTAAAACTCTCGTCCTCATTAAACCCGCACAGCATTGCAACAAGTGTAATGTATGTATATTATACACAAATATGAATGTATATACATATACATATGTATATATTCACTTATGTATACATGTATAAATATATGTATCTATATATTATAGTATTTTCGTTTCTAAATTTACAAAAAGTATAAATATTATGAATCTCTATTGGTAACGCCTCTAAATACATAAATACATATTATATATATTCGTTTACACATATAATAATTGTTTTATTTGTTTTTTCTTTTAATGGTTTTCAGTGATTTTAGTGGGTATTTTCTGTTCAGTTAAACTTTTCAGGTCACTACATTTTATTATGCCTTAGTTTCGTTATGCATTTGTATTTGACTTAATCAGCTTTTAATTAACATTTCAATATCCATTTCAACTTATTTTTCATTAAAATCTGTATTCCTTCATTGCCATTTGTACAAAGTGTTCAGAGTTGAAGAGCATCTAGATTGATTCCCAGCCGATTTTTTTTAAATTGCAAAAAAAAAAAAACCTTTAGTGGGCAACACCCTAACTATATAGCATAATATCTGAAAAATTTGTAACAACGGCCCCCTAAAAAGACCGTAACGTGTTTAAAATAGTCCATTTATCGTAGGTCTATTGAGTGCTACCACTAACCATATAATATATACATATCACTTGCATCACTTGCAACCGTTCGATGACGCGTCGCATTTGTATTTTCTTTGCCCATGTCCTCTTTTTGTTATTGCATGTTGTATCAAGCAAAACAGTCTTGACAAAACAGTACTGATTGAGTCCGGCCGACGGCAGTATTCGAACGTGAAAATGTTTGCTGTCAGTCAGCCGACACCACAACGGAAAGCATGGGTATACGCCTTGTTTATTTTCAATGCATACATATTGTTATTGTTTTTCCTTTAATATTATGATTTTCGAGACATATATCAGGTACTGTTTTGCTCGATACAACGTGAAACAAAAATAGAAGCTGGGCAAAGAAAATACAAATGCGACGTGTTCTTCTGTGTTCTATATATAATGTGGTTAGTTTTGCTAATCTCAGCAATAAATATATTTATACACAAACACACACATGCACATACGAGATGCGCATGTGGCAGTAAGGATATATATATGCTAGTGGGAAAACCTTTTCGCAGTCTACCATAGATCGAATACTGATTGCAAGTTCGGTACGTATTGCATGTACAGAAGCTTCTTTTAGATAGTTCAGCCTACCAAGTGCTAATAAACTGTACTCTTTTACGCATACACGTACACATTAAGAGCCAACACACACACAACTGCATCCGCAAAGAAATTAGCTTGACTTTATGTCCGTCTTTCACTTCCGCTTCGAGTTAACTTCACATTTCCATTTTCATCTCCTTTTCCACTTGCCATTCTATTACTCAAACTTATTTGTTTTCAATTATTGACTGCAGCTGCAAGACTAAGCTGCGTGATAACTGAAGGATCGACTGGGCATTGTGGCGCTCTGCCATTTCTGGAAAGAATAAGCCCTTAATGTGAGACCAGAAATAACAAAATACAGAAGTGATAGAAAAATCTTACCATTGAAGAACTTGATGACATCGGTAAAATCCATACTGTTGGACAAAATGATATCACGATAGGTTTCCAGCAGAGCCAGCGCTAGGAAGAGCACAAAATGACCAGAGGCTATGTGCTTTGCCGCCCAGATGACCTCCCAGGTGGCAAAAACATCGTCATAGATAAGCTCGCGCTTAAAGTCCAATAAGAACCAGCGGTAACAGAAGTAAAAGTGCGTATAGTCCCCATTCGAGTCCATCAAGTCGTACATCTCCGAATCGAGTATTTTTTTTTTTTTTTTTATACTTTGCTTTTATTTATTGAATCTTCTCATTTTTGAGACTAACAATAAGTGTATCAAATCTTATACTATAACCTAGCTAACAGTCATGTAGACTGGAACATTAGAAATGGCCCTGACAAATTATGGCTGGGTTGGAAGGTCGGTACGTTGCAGGCGGGATCGGTTGGAAACCCGAGTCAAGACCCTTGCGAGGGGATTTGGGTGGACAGAGAGTTTTTCATTATAGGACGCTTTTTGCTTGTCTATTTCATCTTTTACTGCGAAAATGCCGAGGTCCCTGTGGATGTTTTGGTTTCGAATATACCATGGTGCCCCAGTGATAGTTCGCAGGATCTTTGATTGAGCGCGCTGTATGATATCAATGTTGGTTCTGCTCGCGTTCCCCCAAAGCTGGGAGCCATACGTCCAGATTGGCTTAAGAGTGGAGTTATAGAGCAGGACCTTATAGTCCAGGCACAAGGGTGAGCGGGCGTTTATAATCCAGTGGAGGCTGCTGGCTTTCAGCTTTAGGTGTAATTTCTTGCATTCGATATGTCTACGCCATGTTAGACGTCTGTCGAGATGGATGCCGAGATACGTTACTTCGTTGACTTGGGGGATCTGCGTGCTATTCAGGTAGAGCGGAGGGCAAGTTTGCCTGTTAAGAGTAAACGTTATGTGTTTACACTTTTGTTCGTTTATTTTGATACGCCAGTCAGATAGCCACTTCTTGACTACCATGAGATGTTTGGCGAGTTGGGTTGATGCACGGACTGGGCATCTGGAGCGGCTAAGGATCGCAGTGTCGTCAGCAAAGGTGGATGTTGTTAGTCGGTCACTTGTGGGAATGTCCGCTGTGTAGAGGACGAATAGAGTTGGCCCAAGTGCGCTGCCTTGTGGGACTCCAGCTTCGATAGTGTAGTTGTCGGATATTGTTGTGTTGCACCTCACTGCGAAGGCTCTGTTGTAGAGGTAAGATTCAAGGAGTTTATGAGTGTACCCAGGCAAGTGTGTTTTAATTTTATGCATAAGACCTTTGAGCCAGATGCGGTCAAATGCTTGAGATACGTCGAGGAATATCGCGCTGCAGTATTCTCTAAGCTCGAAGGCTGTGCGAATCTCTGATGTTATTCTGTTAACTTGCTCGATAGTACCGTGTTTTTCTCTGAAGCCAAATTGATGGGCTGGGATAATGTTGTGAGCTTCCATATATGGTATTATGCGCGTTAGAAGGCATTTTTCGAAAAGTTTGGACAGGCATGATAATAAACTTATTGGTCTGTAAGATGACGGGATCGTGTGAATCGAGTATTTGAATGAGCGAACTGGTGACGTGAACCGTAAACGTGTATCGTAATTAGAACAAAGATCTCTACTGTAGTGTGCTCAACTTTATTTACCGCATGTTGGCAAAATGCATGTCCATGGCACCACCGCTAGGAAAGTTCTCGATCGTACGCTCCATGAGCTTGCAGAAACAACTGTAGCTGAGCAATTCATCGTCGAAGATAACTAGGAGCGGAGCAACCAGATCGCACATGCCCTGCATGTATCCAATGTCTAGGTGCTCCCATACATACGTTGATATCACATTTCGCAGCTTGTCTAGATTCTCGTTGGCAAAGTACCAATAGTTGCGATCGCAACGCTGGACATCTTTCTCAATCCGATGAAGATTCAAGCCGAACTGTTCAAGTAACTCAACACTGTAGACACCGCCATTGGAGCTGGCGGGTGAGACGCAAGCGGATTTTGGCTCCTGTGGAGCATCTAGGGAGGCAACCACAGTGATGTCCTCGTTCAGAGGCGACATGAGACTGGTCTTGCGCGATGTAAACTCCTCGGTGGGCTCGTCGTCATTGCATTGTATGCCTAGATCGTCAAGTGAAGCTGCCTCAGTGATGATGACAGCTGTGGCCGGATGCTCATCATCAAGATGTACATCATCTGCGCTATGAAATTTACTCAGTTGACCACACGGTTCATCCTCTCTCTCTTCCTCTTCAAATTTCTCCCTCTCTAATTCTGCAAGATCTGCAAACTCGTTGCTCACCGTCTCGTAGCTACTTGTGGATGGTGAACTCTTAATACTTAACATTAATATGTTACCACAGCCTTCCAGGGTCAAGCCCAGATCGCCTTCAGCTTCTGTGTCTGGAAAGCAGTTCTCCTGAAGCAGAGCGGTTCCGTGTCACCGATTTTTCGAAACTCGAATATCATAAGCTGGCAAAGTTGCGACCTCTCGCATCTAGTCTGCTCAACTCCTCATTCTCGCTTTGTGTCTATCTCGGTATTATGCTGTGTTTGTTCCTTTGATAAAGGCTGGTCATCGAACAAATCTCCAGGATCGGATATATCCGAAAAATCGTTGTCATCGAACACATCGTTCTACACCTCGGCCAGGTCGTCGGGAACTTCGGAAATTTTCAATTGCTGACTTATATCTTGAAGGTTGCTCGAGTTAGCCGTGGCAGTAAAGCGTGCCTGATCAGCGTTTATCTTAGCCACAGCTAAGGCGGTCTTCTCCTTTTCTCGCTGCTGCACAATAGCCTCGACAGCCAACCACTCGCTCATAGTAGTCTCATAGTAATGCTTGCAAGTCTCGTTCTGCTTCTGACGTTCCACAGGTGTTGAACCAAATGCGTAATGACCCAGCAAATACGGCCACACCTCCTTGCGTAACTCGTGCTGCACACCGCCAAAGTAGACCAATCGATAGAGTTCAAGTTCACTGGGTACGATGCCATTCACATTAATGGCATTCCAATTTTGCTTCGATAGACCCGCCTCATCAGAAGCCACTAAAAATAATATATAATTGCAGGCACATTAATTACACATTGGAACTTACTGTCTGGAGTAATGCGACCATTGACGACGCCAGAGAGATGAGTGCGCACCGTGGAAAGATGACGGCAGTAGGTTAGCCAACCATAGAAGGCGCGCGAAATGATTTGGCGCCGCATTATTCGAAAAATGCAAATATATGGGAGATCACAACATTATCCCAGCCCATCAATTATTATCGAGCAAGTTAACAAAATAACATCAGAGATTCGCACAGCCTTCGAGCTTAGAGAATATTGAATCTTACCTCTACAACAGACCCTTCGCAGTGAGGTGCAACACAACAATATCCGACAACTACACTATCGAAGCTCTATTCGTCCTTTACACAGCGGATATTCCCACGAGTGACCGACTAACAACATCCACCTTTGCTGACCGTGCAACAACCCAACTCGCCAACCACCTCATGGTAATCGAGAAGTGGATATCTGACTGTCGTATTAAAATAAACGAACAAAAGTGTAAACACATAACGTTTACTCTTAACAGACAAACTTGCCCTCCACTCTGCCTAAATATGAAGTAACGCATCTCGGCATCCACCTCGACAGACGTCTAACATGGCGTAGGCATATCGAATGCAAGAAACTACACTTAAGCTGAAAGCCAGCAGCCTCCACTGGATTATTAACGCCCGATCGCCCTTGTGCCTGGACCATAAGGTCCTGCTCTACAACTCCACTCTGAAGCCAATCTGGACGTATGGCTCCCAGCTTTGGGGGAACGCGAGCAGAACCAACATAGACATTATACAGCGCGCTCAATCAAAGATCCTGCGAACTATCACTGGGGCACCATGGTATATTCGAAACCAAAACATCCACAGGGACCACTCGGCATTTTCGCAGTAAAAGATGAAATAGACAAGCAAAAAGCGTCCTATAATGAAAAACTCTCTGTCCACTCAAATCCCCTCGCAAGGGTCTTGACTCGGGTTTCCAACCGATCCCGCCTGCAACGTACCGACCTTCCAACCCAGCCAGGGCCCAGGGCCATTTCTAATGTTCCAGTCTACATGACTGTTAGCTAGGTTATAGTATAAGATTTGATACACTTATTGTTAGTCTCAAAAATGAGAAGATTCAATAAATAAAAGCAAAGTATAAAAAAAAAAAAAAAAAAAAAAAATTTTGGTCTATGGCTCATGTTGGGTCAATCTTAAGTTGATTAATATAAAGATGCTTGAAACTGTGTGGTTGCGTTTGGCAATTGTTGGTACGATGGATTAAGGATCAATTGCCTAATATTTGTGTTGGGCTTATAACTGACAATTTAGTAATGGGGCTGGCATATGTCCGTTCTTGTCCCTTAAAGATGGCCAAAGATGGTTGACAAAAATCAACATTATTCTTCCGCGATCCGAAATAAGCTAAATCATCGGAGAATTGTCTTCATATTGAGCTACAGCTATTGGTCTTTAAGGTCACGACTGGCTATTGGTGTACTGGCTGCTGGAGGGTTGACTTTAGGATGATTGATTCCTTTGCTCATATCTGACATTGCATCGGACAATTCTACTTCTAGAATTTTGAAGCTTGATTTTTTGATAAAAATGGAAAATTGGAAAAATATATTTTCTTAAATGTATTAGAACCAGTAGATGGATCTCCGCTTTTGTCATGGAGGTGCCGTAGGAATTGCAGAATTTTAGTGTTTTTAATTCTTTATAATTTTACGAACTGTTATTGTTTGTTTCGAGTTGGTTTTATAAACAATCCTCAATTAGAACTTTCGTAAACAATCTAAACTTAAACTTAATGACCGCTGCAGCCGCTTTTAATGATATCTCTGCTGTCGTTGTCGCTGCTACAGTTGTTTTTGCTCCGATTTTCGTTGCAGTTGCTACGGGTATTGGCTGATCGTAATGTTGGTGACGTTGCGCACGCGTCACTGATGTACTGCGAACTTGAGATTATATTATATTTTGGCAGGTATATTCAGACTTTTTGGAACTCTGCTATGCTATGTTGCAGACTATGAGAATGTGTCGCTGATGTACTGCGAGTGCATGTTTTTGTGTTGCAAGTGTATCTGCACTTTCTGGAATTCTGTTGTTTATGTAAGCGCAGATGCAAAAAAAAGTCTATTTCACGTACTGTAATTTCAATCATGAGGTAAATGTCATACACATATCTGAAACTAATCTAAAAATCCGTAACATTAATAAATTTTTATTTTTGGTTATAACAATACAAATACAAATATACATATGAATATATATGGTATGGTATATAGTATATGTCTATGTATGTATGTTAAGACAGGCATTTTTTAGATCAATAAATCAATCATCATTAATCCTCATTCGTTTCGGTATTGTAACTAGCAAACAATCATTTTATCATCATCGTAACATTTCGAACAGTACTGATGCTTCTATACATTATACATTATATATTTTAATTATCTTGTTCGATTTAAACAGTACATCATTATATCTACTCAGTACTGCATTTCATTACAATTTGACTATCAGGATTGGTCATTATTCCAGGAAAATGTGCGCAGTAAAATCCGTTTTCAAAGTAAATGTTCTTGGGTATTATTGAATGGTGTGTGTTTGTGTCAGTTGACGTGTATATAACATGGCACAATAAAACATTAACAATTGTGAAGACAATTAGTGTTTTATCTAAAACTCTCGTCCTCATTAAACCCGCACAGCATTGCAACAAGTGTAATGTATGTATATTATACACAAATATGAATGTATATACATATACATATGTATATATTCACTTATGTATACATGTATAAATATATGTATCTATATATTATAGTATTTTCGTTTCTAAATTTACAAAAAGTATAAATATTATGAATCTCTATTGGTAACGCCTCTAAATACATAAATACATATTATATATATTCGTTTACACATATAATAATTGTTTTATTTGTTTTTTCTTTTTAATGGTTTTCAGTGATTTTAGTGGGTATTTTCTGTTCAGTTAAACTTTTCAGGTCACTACATTTTATTATGGCTTAGTTTCGTTATGCATTTGTATTTGACTTAATCAGCTTTTAATTAACATTTCAATATCCATTTCAACTTATTTTTCATTAAAATCTGTATTCCTTCATTGCCATTTGTACAAAGTGTTCAGAGTTGAAGAGCATCTAGATTGATTCCCAGCCGATTTTTTTTAAATTGCAAAAAAAAAAAAAAACCTTTAGTGGGCAACACCCTAACTATATAGCATAATATCTGAAAAATTTGTAACAACGGCCCCCTAAAAAGACCGTAACGTGTTTAAAATAGTCCATTTATCGTAGGTCTATTGAGTGCTACCACTAACCATATAATATATACATATCACTTGCATCACTTGCAACCGTTCGATGACGCGTCGCATTTGTATTTTCTTTGCCCATGTCCTCTTTTTTGTTATTGCATGTTGTATCAAGCAAAACAGTCTTGACAAAACAGTACTGATTGAGTCCGGCCGACGGCAGTATTCGAACGTGAAAATGTTTGCTGTCAGTCAGCCGACACCACAACGGAAAGCATGGGTATACGCCTTGTTTATTTTCAATGCATACATATTGTTATTGTTTTTCCTTTAATATTATGATTTTCGAGACATATATCAGGTACTGTTTTGCTCGATACAACGTGAAACAAAAATAGAAGCTGGGCAAAGAAAATACAAATGCGACGTGTTCTTCTGTGTTCTATATATAATGTGGTTAGTTTTGCTAATCTCAGCAATAAATATATTTATACACAAACACACACATGCACATACGAGATGCGCATGTGGCAGTAAGGATATATGTATGCTAGTGGGAAAACCTTTTCGCAGTCTACCATAGATCGAATACTGATTGCAAGTTCGGTACGTATTGCATGTACAGAAGCTTCTTTTAGATAGTTCAGCCTACCAAGTGCTAATAAACTGTACTCTTTTACGCATACACGTACACATTAAGAGCCAACACACACACAACTGCATCCGCAAAGAAATTAGCTTGACTTTATGTCCGTCTTTCACTTCCGCTTCGAGTTAACTTCACATTTCCATTTTCATCTCCTTTTCCACTTGCCATTCTATTACTCAAACTTATTTGTTTTCAATTATTGACTGCAGCTGCAAGACTAAGCTGCGTGATAACTGAAGGATCGACTGGGCATTGTGGCGCTCTGCCATTTCTGGAAAGAATAAGCCCTTAATGTGAGACCAGAAATAACAAAATACAGAAGTGATAGAAAAATCTTACCATTGAAGAACTTGATGACATCGGTAAAATCCATACTGTTGGACAAAATGATATCACGATAGGTTTCCAGCAGAGCCAGCGCTAGGAAGAGCACAAAATGACCAGAGGCTATGTGCTTTGCCGCCCAGATGACCTCCCAGGTGGCAAAAACATCGTCATAGATAAGCTCGCGCTTAAAGTCCAATAAGAACCAGCGGTAACAGAAGTAAAAGTGCGTATAGTCCCCATTCGAGTCCATCAAGTCGTACATCTCCGAATCGAGTATTTGAATGAGCGAACTGGTGACGTGAACCGTAAACGTGTATCGTAATTAGAACAAAGATCTCTACTGTAGTGTGCTCAACTTTATTTACCGCATGTTGGCAAAATGCATGTCCATGGCACCACCACTAGGAAAGTTCTCGATCATACGCTCCATGAGCTTGCAGAAACAACTGTAGCTGAGCGATTCATCGTCGAAGATAACTAGGAGCGGAGCAACCAGATCGCACATGCCCTGCATGTATCCAATGTCTAGGTGCTCCCATACATACGTTGATATCACATTTCGCAGCTTGTCTAGATTCTCGTTGGCAAAGTACCAATAGTTGCGATCGCAACGCTGGACATCTTTCTCAATCCGATGAAGATTCAAGCCGAACTGTTCAAGTAACTCAACACTGTAGACACCGCCATTGGAGCTGGCGGGTGAGACGCAAGCGGATTTTGGCTCCTGTAGAGCATCTAGGGAGGCAACCACAGTGATGTCCTCGTTCAGAGGCGACATGAGACTGGTCTTGCGCGATGTAAACTCCTCGGTGGGCTCGTCGTCATTGCATTGTATGCCTAGATCGTCAAGTGAAGCTGCCTCAGTGATGATGACAGCTGTGGCCGGATGCTCATCATCAAGATGTACATCATCTGCGCTATGAAATTTACTCAGTTGACCACACGGTTCATCCTCTCTCTCTTCCTCTTCAAATTTCTCCCTCTCTAATTCTCCATATATATCGGCTTCTGATTCGGTTTTATTGAAAACCTTGGCAAATGCAAGATCTGCAAACTCGTTGCCCACCGTCTCGTAGCTACTTGTGGATGGTGAACTCTTAATACTTAACATTAATATGTTACCACAGCCTTCCAGGGTCAAGCCCAGATCGCCTTCAGCTTCTGTGTCTGGAAAGCAGTTCTCCTGAAGGCAGAGCGGTTCCGTGTCACCGATTTTTTGAAACTCGAATATCATAAGCTCGCTGAGTTGCGACCTCTCGCATCTAGTCTGTTCAACTCCTGATTCTCGCTTTATGTCTGTCTCGGCATTATGTTGTGTTTGTTCCTTTAATAATGGCTGGTCATCAAACAAATCTCCAGGATCGGATACATCCGAAAAATCGTTGTCATCGAACACATCGTTCTCTACCTCGGCCAAGTCGTCGGGAACTTCGGAAATTTTCAATTGCTGACTTATATCTTGAAGGTTGCTCGAGTTAGCCGTGGCAGCAAAGCGTGCCTGATCAGCGTTTAGCTTAGCCACAGCTAAGGCGGTCTTCTCCTTTTCTCGCTGCTGCACAATAGCCTCGACAGCCAACCACTCGCTCATAGTAGTCTCATAGTAATGCTTGCAAGTCTCGTTCTGCTTCTGACGTTCCACAGGTGTTGAACCAAATGCGTAATGACCCAGCAAATACGGCCACACCTCCTTGCGTAGCTCGTGCTGCACACCGCCAAAGTAGACCAATCGATAGAGTTCAAGTTCACTGGGTACGATGCCATTCACATTAATGGCATTCCATTTTTGCTTCGATAGACCCGCCTCATCAGAAGCCACTAAAAATAATATATAATTGCAGGCACTTTAATTACACATTGGAACTTACAGTCTGGAGTAATGCGACCATTGACGAGGCCAGAGAGATGAGTGCGCACCGTGGAAAGATGACGGCAGTAGGCTAGCCAACCATAGAAGGCGCGCGAAATGATTTGGCGCCGCATTGTCGAGCAGACTAACTCAATGCTTGCCGTTTGGCTGGCCTGTATTAAGGGTGGATCCAGATTGCCACTCTGATCAATAGACAGACTTTTGATGGAACAATCGCTGCTACCTGTGGTCGAGCAGCTGCCCAAATGCTTGCGGCGGGGGCTGTATCTTCCCAACTCCAATATCGGATGTGTAGCCACTAGAATTAAAAAGTATTTCCATTGTTTAGCCATAGTAAACTGGAAACCCGACGGACGACTACTCACAGAACTCTTCGTGTCGGCTCCTACTAACGACTCGAAATACATAGTCGATCGGCATCTCATCGCTGGATGATTCCATCACCGACGGCAATATGTGTCGGCGCATACTTTTGGGCCAGGGAAAAAGCTTGCCAATGGCCCGATGTGACCAGAGTGGTGGATCTAGTTGGCCATGCGGCAATAGACCCGTCTCCAGGCAACTAAGAAAAGCTTGCAGATGTCCACCCTCAGGGAAATGAATGGGTGGACGTTGAACTCCGTCTTGTCCGACCAAAATAATGGTGCCACCCGTGTCACCACCACGATTTTGATGGCAATGCACATAGACAATGTCATCCACATTGATGTTGAGCGCATAGCTCCAGTAGAAACTTTTGTCAACGCCATCCGTGTCATTGTAGCCGTTCATCAATTGATTTGGGGTCCACTTGATGGTCAACGACTGGACGCTTTGATGGAGACTAAGGTATCCCGGCATGGGCTCGGATACATCCTTAGGTAGAACAAGAACATTGTTCTTGCCATACAAGAGAGTCGTGTGAGAATTTTGATGCAAAGACTCCACATAATCCTTGGCCACGCTCGCTGGCGAGCAAGCCTTGAAACTCCCGCTGCTTGTATCTTCCGAGCTGGTGTGCAAACTGCGCTTGAAATTAATAATGGGTCGATGACAGGTGGGCGGTGTCCGATTTCCCGAGCTAATGCGATGACGTTGCACCTGCAATCGAAATTACAGTCAGACCGAATCAAAGGGTGTGAAGTGGACAAGACTTACCAGTTCATCGGCGCAAGGATCAGACCAGTAGTGGTCGGCAGTCTTGGCGCGCGTAAAATCAAGAGCACAAGGGCCCACAAGCAAAGAGCTGAGTATTGATCCATACTCGGGATCGGCAACGAGCGCTTCACGATCATAATAACTCTGGGCATTGGTTACCAGATGTTCAATAATCTTGGCCAGACGTTTCTCATATAAAGCCAGTCGGATCCACAAATACTTTCCCAGGGGTAATGCAACGCCATTGGAGGGGACAACGGTGTTGATGGTGGTTACAGAACCGCTGCTACAACTGCTCTTACTCAGGAGTTTGGGCTTTATAATGCTGTCACTGCTTGAGCAAGAGCGCTTATTGCTAATGGCATGGCTCTCCTGAGCTAGTTCTAACTCTAGCAGGCGTCTATTCACATAATCCGCCTCCGGACAGATCTTGGATATCTTCTGAATCAGTGCTGTGGTTGATGAGGTCTTAAACAGGCCGAGAGCACGACGGCGCAGTCCATGGCTAAGGCAGACCTCGACAGCACTACAAAGTGAGGTGACCGAACTGCTTTCCTCATGTATGTACTTTTTGGTGACCGCCTCCTCCATTAGCTGCTTTACTTCCTTCTTGACATTGGCAATCAATCGTATCTTGAGCTCGGCATCTGTGAGTGATTGACAAAGAGACGGGCATTAAATTAATGCAACTATTTTAATAAGCCCTAACCAACCTTCCAGCTTCAAGTACGCATTAACACGGCTCATATTAAGATTATATTTATAGTATATTGATTAACTAGCTACTCCGCCTTGCTTCAGGGTCACTATTTTTGTCTTTACTACTTCTATTTCTGTTTACTATCGTATCTCTAATCCGTCTTATTAAGAGTTATTTATTTATGTGTTCCTGAATTGATTTCAGTTAATGGCAGAGGAACTTAATCGCCTAACTCAAAATGACTTATTCGCAAATCTCAACAAGTAAGAAAGCTATTGTCGAGTTTGCTCGACTGTGAGATACCCGCCACCCAATTTTACCATCGAAATATCATATTTTTAAAAAATGTACTGAAAAATATACTAAAATTATACCAAAATTTTCTTTGTTTGAAATTATTAGCTTTGCGGCACTTTAGTAGGTTTATTGAACACAATTATTATGTCACGGAGCAACATAGCAACTATCCACGTGCAGCTACACCTGATTAAGCTTTATAAAAGTAATTATTATTTAATTGGGAAAAGGCAACAAAAGGGCGAGTTTGCTCAGATCGTAGCGGCTGTATGCGTAGGTAGTACTTGTGTAGTACGTATGTATCTTTATCAATAAAAAATAAAATAAATCAAAAAAGATAAAGCACCGGAATATAGTAATTTTCGAGAATTAACCAAACAATATAACGCAATATTCCAATGTTAAAATTACTAGCTTGACTCAATTTTAGTAGGCTTATTGAATAACTTTATAACATCTCAGAGTTACATAGCCACTGACCAGGTGCAGCAGCACCTGATTTCTGGTTTAAAAGTATTTCTTGAATAACTTCTGTGTTTTTTGTCCGATCCCAATAAACCTTATAAAAACAATTGAAGCTTAAATAGTATGTTTTAAATTCGTGCTTACATGGACACGGTTATGTCGTCTCGACTGTTGACGCTGATCAAGAATATATGTAAGTCGGAGAGGCCTCATTTTCCATATTTGATGCCCTTCGAGCAGCGAGTCCCGGTGTCTTTGTTGGTGCCATGCTTACTTCATTTCTTCACTTCTGAGATTTTAATGCTCTTTAGTCTTTCATACTAGACTTCCCAGCCTCTCATTCTAAGCTCATTCTTTCTTTTTGACAACGTCACATTTTCATCCAACGCTCTCTCTTGCATGTACAACGTACATAGCTAACAAACGAAAAGCACTGGCACCCAACAACAATTATCACACGCCACGCTCAGCAAGAGAAAGCATCTCTCTCACCGACTCTCAATGTCACCAAACGAACAAACAGATAATAACGGATTCACTCATTTCGTCTTTCTTGAAAGCATAGCATTGATCATACATACATACATGAATACTCTAGTAACGCTCCACGTCTACCTACGTTTCTCGGAACGGCACGTCGATCATGATATCAACTTCTTTTCACAACTCAATACGATCAGTGCTGATACCAGGTACCATCATTTGCGTCTACACTAATGCTCAATTCTGTACCATCATTTGCGTCCACACAGATGCTCACACCTGTACCCTCACTGAAACCATCCACTGGGTCCCCAACAACGACAACACTAGTACCCTCACCTGTATAATTTCCTACGTTCTCAACGACTCCACACATCATACCTTCGTCCATCACTACAGAAACTGTCTCGACTGATAACACTCCTTAAAAACTCATGTGGATATTTGAATGCACGCTTGCTCTTTAAGGTTTTCAGGCTATAGCGATAACCATTCGAAATCTCGGTTATTACAAATGGACCATATACCACCACCATACCATACTGCTGTTCGGCGCAGTTTAAATGCCTTTCCAACCTCTCCTGTAAAATGTTTCCTAACAGAAGCTGGCCTACCTACCATAGCACCAAAAACTATGGAAGCAACAGCCAGACTTATACCAAAATTACTTCAATCCCCAAACACCCAACTCCAAAAAATAATGCGGTGTGCTCTTGCTCAGAGAAGATAAGCCTATCTCCACTCTCACCCGTTGCGCACATCTATGCAAGCAGTTTGAAATCCCCTTTTACCTTCAAAAACCAGAACTTTGCCGTCGTGGCTACTTAGGAATTCATCAATCAACACCAATCTTCGCGCTTATCCCAAGGATACAACTAGCAGCAGTGTATTCCAGAAACTCTTTATTGAAGAGGCTTCAAAAAAAAACCTGTTAAGCCACACTTGGATTTATACTGATGGAATAAAAACTGAAAACATCACTGCTATTGCTTGCGTTAAACAGGAGACAATACTTCTGGCATCCGGATGACTCCCAGACTTTTGTTCGGGGTTTGCGGCTGAAGCGGTGGGCATCCTCAAGGCTGTAGAGTTTGCCATTCACAATCGCGGGAAATTTGTAATCTGCACCGACAGTCTATCGACAGTTCACAACATAGCAAACTACAAAAACATCACCATTGGCCTCATCAGAGATGCAATTATAAACAAGTAAGAAAGCTACAGTCGAGTTTGCTCGACTGTGAGATACCCGCCACCCAATTTTACCATCAAAATATTATATTTTTCAAAAATATACTGAAAAAAATACTAAAAAAATATACTAAAAATACACCAAAATAATATACCAAAATTTTCTTTGTTCGAAATTATTAGCTTGGTGGCACTTAAGTTGGTTTATTGAACACCATTATTATGTCGCGGAGTGTCATAGCAACTAACTAGGTGCAGCTACACGTGGTAACGCCTTATAAAAGTAACCTCTTAATAACTTCTATGTTTTTTATCCGATTGTAACCAAATTTGCAGAGATCATTAAGATGGTGAGTAGTATTGTGCGTACCAAAATTGAACGTTCTAGGTTTAAAACGACACCAATTCGGTTTTATTCGATTTACGGGGTCGGGAGGGGGCGTGGCCAAAATCAAAAACAAACTTGATTTGCGTGCAACAATAAGACATATTGTCGCGAAATTTGTTGCTCTATCTCTTATAGTCTCTGAGATCTAGGTGTTCATACGGACGGACGGACAGACGGACATGGCTATATCGTCACTTTTTTTATGGGGTAGGAGATGCTTCCTTCTGCCTGTTACATACATTTTCGGTCGGCACAAAGCCATAATACCCTTCTATCCTTTGGGTAGGCGGGTATAAAAATACTTCAAAGATCTCAATTTTCTGGGTTTCTAGCCACAAAGGAATCTTTGGCAATGAACTACAGGACACTGCCGTAAAATTTGTCACACAAAAACCATACAAGGCCATATATCTTCATCTACACAAAAAAATCCTTCATGACTAGACTGAATTCCATTACTGCACCAACTTTAGCCGACTTCGGATTGGCCATACCTATACCACCCACTCGCACCTACTCAATGGCAATCCCAATCCCCAAATCTGCCAACGTACAAATGTAACAAATAATCTTTTAAGCCCGGGCCAAAGACCTAGCTGCTAGTGGCCGCATTTTCTTGCTGGCCTAATTATTATTTTATAAATGTAATTTAGCTATACCTACCTAATAAATAAATAAATAATACAAATGGACCTTTAAATTTGGTAACAAGAATAGTTTGATTTCTTTTTTCACACTTGAGCAGCACATAATTATCCACATTATGCTTTACTTTTATCATGCCGTTCTTTTTCGTATTGCGTATTTGATACTATATGATCTTTAACCTGCAATCTCATATCTTGTAGGTTTTGATATTTTTCAACAAAATGCTGGACAATATTTTAAATGGTCTAACATTCTTACTAATACGAAGTTGAAGTGGGATACATTTAGTTACCCGGTTAACAGTACAACTTATTGCTAACTAGACCTCTTTTAATGCCTCTTGCCAAGAACGTTGAGACACCTCCACGCCTGTGGGTACCAAACAAGGTTATAACTGTGTCTATTTTCTAGGTATAAATTAAATAGATATAATTTGTAAACGCATATGTGAACACTATTATGTACTCATTAACATACCTTGCCATGACTTCAAACCAGTAAGAAATATACACCTGTTCGGCAACATGCCATGTGTCATATAATTGAGACAAGTTCTCAATAACTTTACATACAGGCTGAGATTTTTTCGCTATTGGATTTCGGAAGAAGTCAACATGCGCCATACATTTTCCCTTTCTATATACCATATCAAAATTGAAAGACTGCAGATACATCCACCAGCGACATACAGTCGGTATACGAGGTGTGTTCAAAAAGTAAGGTGACTTTTCAAATTTCGCGGGCAATATACTTTCGATTATCGATATTTTTGTTTTGTTATGTTGTTACACTCTTCCCGAACATCTGTTCCAAGATTCAAGTAAATGGCATTTTTTGTTTGGTTGTGAGAGGCGTAAAGGTTATAAGTGTATTGCGTGCTCGGCGATTTTTTGCTAAATTTTGACTAAAAGAACCGTCGCATGAGCATCACTCAAGAGGTGTTGAATGACGTCAACGATGACCCAGATTTACTCAAAAGGGTCATAACTGGTGACGAATCATGGGTATATGGTTATGATATCGAAACCAAAGCCCAATCGTCCCAATGGAAGAGCCCAGGTGAGCCAAGACCGAAAAAAGCACTCCAAGTTCGATCAAATGTCAAAGTTTTGCTCACTGTTTTCTTTAATTACCATGGCGTGGTGAATCATCATGAGTTCTTACCATATGGTCGTACCGTCAATAAACAGTATTATCTTGAAGCTATGCGCCGTTTGCGAGAAGCAATACGAAGAAAACGTCCAGAATTGTGAAAAAACAATTCATGGCTTTTTTATCACGATAATGCCCCTGCTCACTCATCTTTGCTTGTGAGAGATTTTTTTGCGCTAAAAACAACACCACAATCATGCCTCAGCCACCATATTCACCGGATTTGGCCCCATGTAACTTTTTCTTGTTCCCAAAACTAAAGAAACCTATGAAAGGACGGAGATTTGCAACGATTGAGGAGATAAAGACTGCATCGCTGAAAGAGCTCAAGGCTATACCGAAAAGTGAGAAGTGTTTTGAGGATTGAGAAAACCGTTGGCATAAGTGTATTGTATATAATAAATGTATAATAAATATTTTTTCTTAAAAATACAAAGTCACCTTACTTTTTCTATTATGTGCATGAATATCGCACCATAGCCTATCGAACTTTCATCATCGATACTGTGGATCGAAAATTGTTAATATAGGGCCACGCGATAATGCAGATATTATCTTTTGTCTTACTACTTCATGACATTCTCGCCAAGCAAATCTACTATTATTCTTGGAAGTCAGACAAAACAACGGTTTTAATGTTTTTTTTGCAAATCTGGGCACAAACTGTTTAAATTATGATGTCAGGCCAACTGCCTTAGTAGTGCATCTTTTGGCGACAACTCAACCTGCAGTTTTCGTTAACTGAGCTTAAGCTCGCCTGCCTCTACCTCATAACCAAGATACTATATTTCGGATTTTAAAAGCATGCATTTTTCAATATTGAAAGAAAAACCAGCTTTAAATAAAATTTCTACAACTGTTTGCAATCTTGAAATTGCCTCGACTTTTGTTTAGGCTACTATCAATAAATCATCACTATAAACCACAACATATGATAGAGGACATTAAGCTTTTGCAATTGCCCTTTGAACAACCGAAGACGCATTTGGCATCGACAAAAACTCATATTGACCTATAAAAATTGCAAACTAGCGATTTTGATTTTTTTTTAATTTTACGCCCTCTCGCCATCTTCTTTTTTTCCCCAAATTTCTCCACTTCCACCACTTGTTCACAACACTTTTATAAATTTTTCTTTAAAAAAATCAATTGTACGCTGTGTAGCATATCAAAGGAAAAAGAGACATAAAGAGTAAAAGTAGCGGCCGCTATATACAGAAAGTATTGGGCTGCCAAACACAAAATACATGCTATTTTCGCAAACTTTAAATTAATTAATAAAAGAAAAACTACGGCATTCCCCAAGAAAAGATTTTCACTACAATTCTGGATAAGTCCATAAAAAATAAAATAAATCAAATCTTTTATAAACGGCGGCTATTTAAGAATTACCCAAAATTTAGAACATGCGGCCCTGCATTTGCAAACACATCAAATTGTTACTTAAAAACAAGTAAGAAAGGTACTGTCGAGTTTGCTCGACTGTGAGATACCCGCCAACCAATTTTACCATCGAATTATTATATTATATTATATATTATATTTTTTAAAAATAGACTGAAAAAATACTAAAACAAAAATATAATAATAATATACCAACATTTTCTTTGTTTGAAATTATTAGCTTGGCGGCACTTTACTTGGCCTATTGAACACCATTATTATGTCACGGAGTGACATAGCAACTAACCAGGTGCAGCTGCACGTGATTACGCCTTATAAAAGTAATTTCTTAAAAACTGTTGTTTTTTATCCAAATTTTCAGGGATCATTAAGATGGTGATTGGTATTGCGCGTACCGAAATTAAACGTTCTAGGTTTAAAACGACGATTTCAATTCGACTTTTTTCGATTTGCATGGGCTTCCGCCCATGGGGCGTGGCCATAATCTAAAACAAACTTGATCTGCGTGCAATAATAAGACACAGTATTCCAAAAATTTGGTTACTCTAGATCTTATAGTCTCTGAGATCTAGGTGTTCATACGGACGGACGGACAGACGGACAGACGGACATGGCTATATCGACCCGGCTGTTGACGCTCATCAAGAATAGATATACTTTAAGGGGTCGGATATGCTTCCTTCTGCCTGTTACATACCTACACAAAGTTATAATACCCTTCTACCCTTTGGGTAGGCGGGTATAATAATTGTAAGGGGAGGGCAGAAGACAATAAACTAAAAAAGAATTGGTGCTCGGTGCAAATCGAATACACATAATTTACCTACAGCTCAACACACTTGCATTTTGTCATATATGTATGTACAGTGGTCTGGCTTATATGGAGAAAGCGGTCAAAAATACTTCCAGTAGACATATCGTTCTAAAATTTTAACTGTATGTTACATGAAAATAAAGAAATTGAGAAATTGGGCGTGGTCGCTTGTATTTACGCCCTCAGCAAGGGAAAAACACAAAATCCACCTAATACGAGTGCTTCAATTTTTTTTTTGTAAAGTTTTTAAATTAAAATGTTTTTAAAATAATAAATTTTTCACGATTTATAATCACTTGTGCATAACAACACTAAAAAATACAAAACAAAACAGGTCCCATGCACAAAGAAAATCACAGTTAAACAGATAATGAATATGAAAACAAAAACAAACACGAAAACGAAATCAGCGAGGCTGCATTGCTCTTTGTAAGATAACTCAGCCATCTGCAAGCTTCTGCAGCTGAAACTTTTTACAACATAATCTACAAACATTGACAAATATTTTAAAATGAAATTCATCATCCAGACAAATCTAGATCACTTTTGAAATTCTAAGTGAAAAGTTAGTTTACTTACGAATTATTGCCAAAAAGACACAAAGTTCGCAATAATTTAATAAAATAAAATGAAAAATGATAGTAAATACCTTTATTTACAATATTAAATTGTTCCATTGCAAAAATACTTTCTTTTTAACGCGTTATAATATTTTAATTGCGACCATCACTTGCAAGTTGCGCACGCTACCAAAACCAAATAAATTTTATGTTCTCTCTTTCACACTCATTTTCTTAGAGAATAGTTAGTAAAAAACAAAACCAATAATATATTTTAATAGCTAGATCAATTTTGAGATAGGGTTGACACAGTTTTTGCTAATATTTTGACTTTAATTTTTTTATTTTTGGCCTATGGGCCAGACCACTGTGCCGCAGTACAAGACAGGCAGCTAACGTTTAGACGTTCGAATGCAACCGCTAACGGACTAAACGCAACCGAATTTACAGGCACAGTTTTGCTCGATCCAACATGAAACTAACTTGTGTCCTAATCTTTGAGAATACAGAAAACAGTGTTAACATAATCTACATATTGTAGGGGATGCCATACATATCTACGTATTATATGGTTGGGGGTATGATCGTGGTTAATTTTCAGTATACGTACATACATATATTTTATTTTGCCTAAAAATAATATATTTTTCTGGTTTATCCTAATTAATGTTGTATTTAGTAATAATAGGTACCGGGTATCTCACAGTAGTGCAAACTCGACAGTAGCTTTTTCTTACTTATTATTGTGCACCAACTCATTCCCAGGCACTGTTATTTGGAACTTGGTCGCAATATGGTTTGCTCTTGATATTTGAACTGAATTTATTAAAGATATCTTATTGTCTGTAAGAACTTTTTTGAGCTCACAAATCTCTAAATAATGGCCTGCAGATTAGTTATTAAGAACAGCTGATTTTTTGGTCGACCTAAGTTCTACTATTTTCTACCTTTTCCAACACTCGCAGCGAACTAAAAACCGAAAAGTTGTGCGGAATTTTTTGTAAAGCTTGTTTTTATATGGAGTTAGACAGAAAAATTTCGTTTGTAGGCTAGTATTAAAGAATAAAAAATGAACAAATTTCGTGTATTTCATGGAAATAAAATTAAAATCTGACAATTTTTTTATTTTGGTGCCGAACACTGCTTTACCCACATTAAAAGTATTAATGAATAAAAAATGAACAAATTTCGTGTATTTCATGGAAATAAAATTAAAATCTGATAATTTTTCTATTTTGATGCTGAACACTGCTTTACCCACATTAAAAGAAACCTAAAACAGCTTTTCATACTTGTTGCAGAGTACAGGGACAAGGTGAAAAGTTTTTCTCACTCACCGCTGGTGACATCGCCAGCGAAGTTTGAAGCTCCTCCGCTGAAACTGTGTAGCATATTCATTTTTTGGTGGTTCTGGAACGTGCCAGGCTTCCGCTCCCAATTTGTGTTTCCGACTTTTATGTTATTTCTCTTTTTCGTGTTATACTTCGTTTTCCTTTTGCGCTTTGATTTTTGGGTATAATGTAATTTCTTGAGCAAATATTGTCTGTATCGGAGTTGTTGTTGATTTTCGGTAATCTCACTATCTCTTTCTTTTTTATTTAATCGTCAGGCTGTTATCTTGTCTGCCCGCTTTTTTTCATGGACTCTCCTCTTTTTCATTATTGTTGGTTTTTATTATTTCGATAGGTTAGTAATTTTTTTTTATTTTTTTTGCAGAAAATTTAATTGTGTAAAAATTAATATTCGGTTTATTTGTTGCCTACAATAACTTGTTTATTTGGATTAATTTCATGTGTATGCGTACACACCTAGGCACACACACACGTTGGCAACAAATCACCGCCACTCTGCAACTGTGGCTGTTACTACTGTTGTCGTCGTTGTTCTGCTTGTAGTGTTTATAGTTTGTTAAAACAAAATATTATGTCCGTATTGTGTACATTTCATACTAAATGTGTCAGAAAACATTCATTTTAATGTATGTGTGTGCATATGTGCTTAAATGAAAATTTGTACGTATGCGCATAAACATACATACATATAGATAACTAACTAACAAGTATACACTTCCACTTTTCATATAAAGTAATATATATTTGAATATTTACATTTATATGTATATATTTAACTATATTATTTTACATTTCAGATTCGTGCTCATCATCGTCAATAACGCTGTTTAATTTGTCACGCTCAATTCTTTATTTTGCGTACTATGATGGGCTCCCTCCGACTATTATACCTTCACACTGTTTGTGACTGCGCGTGACAAAAAGCGTCCGTTCGTGTTTATGTGTGTATATCCATGTCAGTTTGCTTAGCTGTTCTTTTCGTCGATAGTCCGTTCGCAAGGAGCGTCGTTTATTAACTAACAGAACTTTACTTACAGGCCCCGCTAAATGGCGTCGTTGATTTTGCTACCAGAGACATCATAACATACATACATACTCAAGCATGCGAATATCGACAAGCACCGATAGATTTTTTTTATTGACGGGTTACCATTATTATCTTTTGTTCCAGAAACAGTAAATAATAATAATAAAAAAAAATTAAATATAAAATTTTGTTATATTGTATAACTAAAATTTCTGTTTGATTAACATTTACTTTTACAATATAATTAAATTTTTTATTGAAGTGCCTTAAAAAAAGTAACTTGTATCATCACAAGGGGTTGACCCGGAAAATGTAAACAAAAAAGGCTTGGGATTTTAGACTCCTTAAAATTAAATAAAAAATCAAAAAGCCAAAAAAAAAGGCAAAATTCAATTTCACTGTAGCTCATTAACAAAATAAATAAATAAATAAGCTAAACTAATGATACAAACTGTTCATTTCCGTTTTAAATATTTTAAAATACTGAAACTTTAACGGATTTTTTTTATGGATAAAGCTAGATCTATGTAGAATTTTAGTAAATTAATTTAAAACTTGTGAAAATTGCATGTATTTTGTTACATAGCTACTGAACATGTGCAGCTGTTCCTGATTTCACTCTTGTATTTATTATCTGGACGGGACTAAATTTTCAGAAATCATAAAGATTGCCATTATTATTGTGTTAGAGATGTTTCCGACAAAATTAATTCGAAATTATTAGCTTGGCAGCACTTTATTAGGTTTATTGAACACAATTCACTTAGTGAAATATCAACTGAACAGGTGCAGCTGCACCTGATTTCGGCCATATTCAGAGCTTATTAAGATGGTTATTAGTACTGTACGTAAGAAAATTCAACGTTCCAGGTTTAAAATGAAATGGCTATATCGTCTCGGCTGTTGACGCTGACCAGGAATATGTATACTTTATGAAGTCGCAGATGCTTCCTTCTCCCTGTTTTCGGTTGGCGCAAAGTTATAATACCCTTCCAGCCTTTGGTAGGCGGTTATAAAAGTGAATAAGAGATTTACATAGAAATATACGAATCAATAGGAAAAAAGAGAAGGTAATAGTTATAGTAGTTTGCTCAGATGCTACTGAACGCAAACTGATTGGCGTAATTGGTTAGACAAATAGGTAGACTTAGTTTGTTCCTGATAATTAAAATAGTAGGGGGACCACACTCAGGAACCATATTCAAGGGTGGGCCTGATAAAGGATACAAAAAGTTATTTTAGTGGAGTCGGAAAATTTTTTAGACCATCTCTAAACAAAGCCAAGGATGCCAGTTACCTTAGCTGTTATTAAAGAAATGTGAATATTTAAGCACAAGGTTGAAACAAGCAGGATCCTTTAATCCACAAATCTCCTACTTCGCGCGAATGACGCTAAATTAATTTAGAAATACTCTGGGGATGTCTTTTACATAAACACCAACTGCTGAGGGAATTAATGTCCATTTGAAATGGAAAGGGGACAATAATCAAAGACTTACGTCATCAGCTTATATAAAAGCTCATGAGTAACTTAATGCAAGTTGCAGATCATACATATATGAAGAGGTTAAATATAAGCGGGTCAAGATGACTCCCTTGGGAAACTCTAGACGTAACTTGAATAAGTTTAGAATATGACGATTATAGAAGAACACGTTAAGATCTTCGAAAAAGGAATAGAAATTACCAATAACGATGCTAAAATTGAAAACCTAAAGAGGAAAGCTTATAATAAGGGAGATCATGGTCAACCGTGTTAGCATTTGTGAAGGGATTACAAAGGGAGTCAGCACAAAAACGTTAGCAATTATATTAGGCACTGCACAAAACATAAACTTAGAAGATTTCACTAATGATAAGAATAATGGATTATCAATGAGTATATTGAACACACAATTTAAATGATCTGTGCGTCGAGGATTAGATTCACAATATAGAAATATGATATAAATAAGGCAAAAGACTACACACGTACTTTAACTAAAGTTATTTTTATTTAAATACATTATTTCGAAAGACAGACACACATGATCAGCAACAAAAATATCAACACCACGACTAAAAATTCTTTTCTTACTTGAAATTATGTAATCGTCGGATACAATTTCGTTATTAGAAATTGGCGGTGTGAGCCGAGGAGTCTCAGAAAAAGTTAAATGTTAAAATTAAAGAAGACACTATCCAAACGAGGTGCTTCAGTCTTGTACACAAGCCACGAACATTCTAATTCACAACTTTAAGCGAGAATTCTTGTATTTTTTTTAACCAGATAGAATAGGAGTGGTTAGGTTGGTAGGTAACAACTCGCTACTGAATCACTGAATCATGTTATATTTATTATATGTTGTTCGAGGTAATCAAATTCCAAAACTTAATTTTTATTAAAATACATGACTTAATAAAAGATAAGTATGAGCTTTTTCTAATTAAAGAAAAACAAGAAAGAAATCTAGTGTCGAGTTTTTTGAAAATATGTATAAATATAAATATTTACTATCTCGAAATTTTCGTTGCTCTAGCTATTATAGTCTCTGAGATCTATCTGAGAAAGATGGACAGACGGACTTGGCTATATCGTTTCGGCTGTCGACTTTGATCAAGAATATATATACTTTATGGGGTCGGAGATGCATCCTTCTGCCAGTTACGCACATTCGGACAACCAAAATAAGTTATGAATTTTTATAAAATCTATGACTTAATGATTTGGAGTTAATTCAATGTTATCCACAAAATTTAGGCTGACGGAAGTAAGTGGGCGGGAGTTTCTTTAAAGCTGCGCCGCCATTAGTGAGCTTCTTAAACTTCTATGACGGAGTATCTTTGACAGATGCATATGAGTAGGGTCTTTGATGCTCGTGCAACGCGCTCATGCACAGCTCATATAAAATACGGCTAGTGGATTGAATCGCTACTTGATGGCATTTAATTGTGATTCTACCGAATTCGATCAGAACAAGCTCTTAATGCACGGCCTTCCCTGTTGATTTGAAGCTCGTCCCATTTTTCGTAGTATATTTCTCTCGAAGTTCAACGCATTTTTATAAATTTACCTAAATACATAATACAAGAGCTGTGGGCAATCTCCATGTGAACTGCATGTATAGTAAAAAGATTGCAATCTACATTTTCTCTTTGCATAGTTTGGAAATTAGCGTTTTTACTTCTTCGGTAAACATGAGTGCTTGTGGTTATCTATTCAGCAGATATTGCTATGTACTTTTGAATTACTTTGTACTATTTAGTGCAAATAGTCCAAAAACCAGGAATACTCGTGTAATAAAATAATAAATTTTTTCCACCGTTGTGAAATAAAAAACAAGTAAGAAAGCTACAGTCGAGTTTGCTCGACTGTGAGATACCCGCCACCCAATTTTACCATCAAAATATTATATTTTCAAAATATACTGAAAAAATACTAAAAAAAAATATACTAAAAATACCAAAATAATATATCAAAATTTTCTTTGTTCGAAGTTATTAGGTTGGCGGCACTTTAGTTGGTTTATTGAACACCATTATTATGTCGCGGCAGCACTAGCAGTTGCACGTGGTAACGCCTTATAAAAGTAATATCTTATCCGATTGTAACCAAATTCGCAGAGATCATTAAGATGGTGATTAGTATTGTGCGTACCAAAATTGAACGTTCTAGATTTAAAACGACGCTTGCAATTCGGTTTTATTCAATTTACGGGGGCGGGAGGGGGCGTGGCCAAAATCAAAAACAAACTTGATCTGCGTGCAACAATAAGACATACTGTCTCGAAAAATTTGTTGCTCTATCTCTACGGACAGACGGACATATGTAGCTATATCGTCTCGGCTGTTGACGCTGATCAAGAATATATATACTTTATGGGGTCGGAGATGCTTCCTTCTGCCTGTTACATACATTTTCGGTCGGCACAAAGCCATAATACCCTTCTACCCTTTGGGTAGGCGGGTATAAAAAAAAAAACAACGAATTTGGCAATTTAAAAGTGAAACGTTTGAACTTTAATGCAATTTGTTTATCGGCATGCCGGACACTAATTTAGATCTGTTAATCCAAATCAGAGAGCTGCAACTGCAACTGCACTTCTAGCAAACGTACCTTCGGTCAGTGCTGAGACATCGCGTACTCATACACGTGCAACCTTTCACTTGCCCAAATTTACTCGCAGCAACACGCAACTTTGGTTTGCTCAAGTAGAGCGATCAATTCGCTTGTAACATATTGCCGACGAATCTAAAAAGTTCGATTTGGTGACTCTCCACCTGGAAGAAGAAGTAGCCTTAGCTGTAGAAAACTTAGTGACTCGTTCACATGCGGATAACAAATATGCAGCAACCAAACATCGTTTACTACATAAGTATCACAAACAATGCGACGGTTACTTTAAGGAGGAGGGGCTTCGGTCATAAAGCCCTGAGAGATCTCAGCTAATATGCAACGCCTAGGTCTGGATCCTGGTAACGAGAACATCATTCTCCCACTATTCCTAGCTGAAATGGCAGCATCGATACGTCGAATTCCCACTTATGGGATGATTTGAATAAATTGTCGAAAATCGCGGTAAAATGCTCACTCCTCTAGCGCATCCTGCAAGCCCGGATATCTGTGCCTCTGCCACCGCAGATCCTTTAAAAGGAATTTGCGACAACTTGCGCTCACTCGCACAAGGGTTCATCGCATTGAAAAACGATGTCAAACATATCCACTCACGAAGCCGTTTGCGCAGCTCATTACGGTTCCATTCAACGGGAAATATGCTCAAAAATTCAAAAGATATAGAGGATCTCTGTTACTATCATAAGCGTTTTGGCGATAATTCAAACTACTTCCGACTTGATGACCAGTACTGCAACAGCAATCCTTCTGTTCCACGATAGCAGCGCTTACATATCATCGATCGCTTGTTTAATATCAGATACCTCATCGGTTCCGGATCTGTGGCTTCAGCCATTCCTTCAGTGCTGGTCAGACGTAAAACCACCGAAGCCAATCTGACACTGTATGCAACGAACCAGACAGTCATTCACACCTATGGAAGATATGTCACTCAACTGAACTTGGATCCTCGATTTCACCTTGCCATTCATCATCGATGACGTATCACCAGCTTCTTATCGATCTAAGAAACAAACGTCAAATTGACTGGATTACCGGATTGTCAACACCTACGTGCCAAGCACAGACGAAACAGATATCAGTTTCCACTATAGAGGGTACTTCAAAATTTCCCAAACTACTTCAAAAATGTATTGAAGTGACCAAACTCTCAACAAAGCCAACAATTCACCATAATGTACCATATCGAATCCCATGGAACCCCGTTGTTGACAGACCGCGACGTTTATCTGGTGATAAGCTTGCCACTGCGAGAGCGGAATTCAACCTTCTAATTGAGTGGCTGGAGGGCATGCGGATATTATCGTATGCTCAATTCCTTTACGACTCAATCGCTGCAAAAGCTGTGTGTGCGGTCGCGTTTTTTTTCGTGGCTCTCTATAAATTCGTTTTTGCCGTGTTTACATCTGTAAAAAAGTACAGAATCAGCGATATCGTCTTGGAGTGATTGCTCAGCTCACCCGGCGTCTCGTCAATTCCGTGATCGAGCTTCTCCAGCTGCATGCCAGGAAAGTTGGTCGCTGAGTTTTGTCTTTATCGTTGGGCTGGACCCTCCAGCCTTTTGCCGCGTTTTTACGTGCCTTTGTGTGTTATTTGCACATAAAACAAAAACAATTTGTTCTCTGAAGGCAATTAACCGTGCAGTGTGTGCAAGCGAAACAGCTGATTTGCTTCCAAGCTCAGGGCTGATATATCAAAATAGCACAACAGTGCCATTTTGAGTAGCGAACACCTGCCCAGTGTCTTTACAGTGCCATTTTGAGTAAGCAATTAAATACTTGCATACTTCTAGGCCGTCACTCTTCCCCATTCTGCGCACTTTGTTAGAGCAAAGCTCTCCAGCTACTGGGTGTATAGCTGCTACCTCCCACCAAGCTTGGCATATGAGGATTTTTCCCGCACCCTGGATGAGATTGCATGCGATATTCGTATCCACCAGCCCGCTATTCTCGCAGGTGATTTCAACGCCTGGGCTGTGGAATGGGGCAGCAGTTTCACGAATGCAAGGGGTCGCGCTGTTCTAGAAACGTTTGCATCGCTGGATATTGCGTTGCTTAATAGTGGTTCGCAAAACACATTCGCCAGAGGCGCAGCTGGGTCCATAATAGACCTGACTTTCGTCAGCAATCGCCTTTTCCCCTGTTCAACATGGCGTGTCGGCAATGTGTATACTGGTAGTGATCATGAAGCGATCATTTTTTCTGTTGCCGAGCGAAATGCCAGATCTCGGGGCGCCTCCTCCAGGAGCGGCTACAGAGTGGCCACTCTCAGCATGCCTACGTTTTCGGCAGCGATGAGCACCGTGGAAGCTGTCGGCACAGCACAAGAAGTAGCTGATCAGGTAATCCACCGCATTCAAGATATCTGTGACGCAAGTATGGAACGCCGTTCAACGCACCCAAGACACCACGCCCCGACTTACTGGTGGAACGAGGAGATTGCGGAAGCGCGCCTTGCCTGTATCTCGGCCAGGAGGCGGTACCTAAGGGCAAAGAAACGCAATCGTACAACATAGCCGGACCTTCAAGCACTTTTCAGCGCAAACAGAAGAGGCCTGAAGCATGCCATACGGAAAAGTAAGCGTGAGTGTTTTCTCCAGTTATGTGACTCTGCAGACCAGGACCCCTGGGGGAAAGCCTACAATATCGTCGTCAAGCGTGTGGGTACAGACGCCCCAGCAGTTCCCTCGGACCCCGTAGAGCTACAGTCCATTGTAGAAACTCTATTTCCGCTTGGAACAGTAGTTCCCCCCCAAGGCACTGAACTTCGGCTGCCCTCACAGCCCTTTCAGCGTGAAGAGGTCCAATGAGTCTCAGTTGAGGAGATCCTCTTGATTGCGCGCAGCATCAAGCCAAACAAGGCGCCAGGTCCAGATGGTATACCAAACCGCGTTGTTAAGCTCGCACTCTCGCTAAGGCCTGAGCTTTTCGCTGAGGTATTCACACGGTGCCTGCTCGAAGGAGTCTTTCCAGAGCGGTGGAAGAAGCAGAGGCTAGCGTTAATCCCAAATCCGGGCAGACCCCCCGAGGAAGCGTCGTCCTACCGGCCCATCTGTCTTATAGACTGTTTTGGTAAGGTTCTCGAGAAGGTGATAGCCATGAGACTGGAGGGAGCGATCCGCGAAGCTGGAGATTTATCGCCAAACCAATTTGGCTTCATCAAGGGGAAGGCCACCTTCGACGCAGTCAGCAAAGTGGTTGACGTAGCGGCAAAAGCAATTGAGGGCGTCAGGTGGAAGGGCGGCGCAAAAAAGTATTGTCTTGTGGCCACGCTGGACATAAAGAATGCTTTTAACACGGCTGATTGGCAATGCATCCTCCAAGCACTGACACTTTTCAATGTGCCAGCTTATCTGCAAGCCATTATCCACAACTATTTTCGCTCGAGAGAACTTGAGTACGCTACCTCAGAGGGCGCCAAGATGCACCAGGTTTCTGCTGGAGTGCCCCAGGGCTCCGTCTTGGGCCCGCTCCTGTGGAACGTAATGTACGACGGCATCCTACGCCTAGCTGTGCCCGAGAATACACAGGTTGTTGGTTACGCAGACGATGTGGCTGTTGTGGTGGTGGCCAAAGATCTAGCAGTAGCTGAAGAATCCTGCAGTGCAGCGATCGATGCGATCATCTCATGGCTTGACAGCGTCCACCTTAAGCTTGCAACGCACAAGACAGAGGCAGTCCTCATAAGCAGCCGGAAACTCGTGGAAACCGCGCATATTCGTGTAGGCGACGACATGGTCGCATCAAAACGAGCGATACGCTACCTAGGAGTCATGATTGATACACGACTTTCCTTTCGCGAGCATCTGCATCTGGTCCAGGAAAAGGCTGCCTGCACCAGCAAAGCTCTCTTCAGGATAATGTTAAATACCAGAGGGCCAAGGCAGGAAAGCAAGTTGTTGCTGACCAGCTGTATCCGGTCGGTAGTCCTGTACGCCGCACCGATCTGGGCCAATGCGATGGGAGTAAAGAGCTATGCTCGTGGTGTAACGGCTATTCACCGCCTGTCAGCAATCCGTGTCTGCAGTGCGTTTAAAACAATTTCTGACGATGCGGTACTGGTTATTGCCGGCATGATACCCATTGACCTTCTAGCCGAGGAGGAAAAAGCAGTAGCGGAGGGCACTGCCAGTGGCCGGACCAGACGAGAGGCTCGCTGTTTAGTGCGTCCGTACACTATCCAGAAGTGGCAGGAACGCTGGGAGGCAGCCACCAAAGGCCGGTGGTCCTTCCGACTAATCCCCAGCATTCAGACTTGGTTAGACCGGAAACACGGCTCAGTCAACTATTATTTGACGCAGTTGCTGAGCGGGCACGGCTGCTTCAGGGCATATCTGAACCGCTTCAAGCATGAGGAATACGCATACTGCACATGGTGCGGGAAGGAGTACACCGAGGATGCACAGCATATAATTTTCTATTGTGGGAGATTCACTCCAGAGAGGATGCTCCTGGAAGCCGCAGCTGGGGAACCCATCAACGAGGACAATTTGACACTACTGATGATCGCGTCTTCCTTAGTTTGGGAGGCAGTGTGTGTTTTTGCAGCGACGATAATGCGTGAACTACGTCGACTGGAAAGGGAGAGGGCGGCAGTGTAGGAGTGAGTTTTTCCCTGCGAAGCATTGCTTAGCGGCCGTACTGCGGGGCCTGCCTCACTCTACACCTACTCCGCCACCTCATAAATCTTAATCTTAAGCATACTTTTATAAGTTAGTTTAAGCTATACTAAGAGAAATAAATGAATTTACACACTGAGCAGCTCCATGGTAAAACAAAACTTATCGACGCTAGATTTAGTTAAAGTATACTACAAAATACCAGTTGCCGAAGACGATATACAAAAACCGCCTTATGCACCATTCGGACTCGTAGAGTTCTAGTACATGCCATTCGGCTTGAAGAAGCCCAACTCAAACTTTCCAGCTCCTTATGGACAACATTTTTCGTGCATGGATTTCGTATATTGTTACATAGATGATATACTGAAAACGTCAAAATCGATCGCTGAACACTAAGAACATAATCGGGAAGTTTTATCAGTCCTTCGAAATCACAACTCAAGCATCAATTTAAGCAAATGCCAACTAGCACAACCGCAAATAAATTTTCTCAGCTACACAATAAACGAACATGGCATAAAATTACCATCCAATCGTATCAATGCCATACTTAACTACGCACATCCTGAAACTATAAGCCAACTTGACAGTTTTTTGGGCGTTATAAACTATTATCGCAGATGCCTTGTCCGATCTTCTCACCTAAAGGCACCACTGTCGGAACTGTAAAGTAGTGTCAAAAAGAATGACCAATGACAAGTTGTATGGATTATGGATCTAATAACAGTTTTTGAAAATTGCAAACAAGTATAGCAGACGCTGCGCTCTAATCAATCCTGACCCGAAAACTTAACTACAGCGGGTTTGTGACGCATCGGACCTCGTTATTGGAGCAATTTTGGAATAACGTGCAACAGAGAAAAATTAAAAATTACTCGACGCACGACCGAGAGTTGCTTTCAATCTACAAATCCATCAAATAATTCAGACGCATCGCCGACGAACGCGACCCGAAAAAGTATTACCTCGACAACTACAACATCTAAATTATATTTCTTAATTTTCAATAACCATACTCCATGTAAAAGAAAAAGAAAACATAGTTGCAGATGCATTTTTGAGGTTAAGCGATATCGCTATGCCAACCGATAACACATCCTAGCAACGCGAACAAGATGGCCAGAAGCAGTGCCACCCTCAAACATCACTGCCGAGACGATAGCTACTGCATTTTGGACTCACTGGAATTCTCGTTTCGGACCACCCAAGAAATAACTATCTATCATTGCACACAATTTCAATGCGCAGTTTTTAATCAACTAGTTAACCTGAAGCAAATATATACACACCACGGTCTACCATCCCCAGACAAAAATAATCTGCAACGGAGATGTTATGTCGACTACCAAAAGTATTCTTCACCCACTTGGATAAGACCTTAGATCCTGGAATCTTCTTAAATAGTTTCAAAGAGCATATGCAATAAATCCGACAACTCCAAAAGCGCATCACCTCAAGGATAAAATGTTCATACTAAAGAGAATTGACAAATGCATCTACGTTCTTCTGTTTGCCTACAGCTTCTTTTGGTTTTTTAATCTTTTACTTTTTGCTTGCTCTCATTATGCTAGTATGTATGTATTTTTAAATACTTACTATAAACATATTATATTTAAGTAACAATAAATTTTATTGCGAATTTATATATACACATACATATGTATATTAAAAGATCAACTTTTTAATTGTAATTTTTTTTTAACCCGCCTACCCAAATGTTGTGCAAAAAATGTATGTAACAGACAGAGGAAGGCATCTCCGACCCCTAAAGCATATATATTCTTGATCAGCTTCAACAGCATAGACATAAGAGAGAGAGACTATAAGAGTAAGAGCAACCAACGATCAAGTGTGTTTAGGTTTTGGCCACCTTTTTTGGGGGCGAAATCAGCAGTACCTGTTTTGTTGCTATGTCACTCAGTGACATAATAATGGTGTTCAATAAACATAATAATGGGCTTCCACGCTAAAAATTTTGAATGCATTTAATTTCGGTATTTTTATACGCTCCTACCCAAAGGGTATTATAACTTTGGGCCGACAGAAAATGTACGTAACAGGTAGAAGGAAGCATCTCCGACCCTATAAAGTATAAATATTCTTGATCCGCGTCAACAGCCGAGACGATATAGATATAGATATAGATCTCAAAGACTATAAGAGATAGAGCAAAAATATAATATTTCGATGGTAAAATTGGGTGGCGGGTATCTCCCAGTCACCCTCGACAGTAGCTTTCTTACTAATTTTTTTGGTTATTTAGGATACATTTCTTAGAATATTTTCTAGCATATTTTCAGAAATTATAATATTTCGTGGTCGCTCTAAACTTTTGTTCCATTCAGTAAAAAATGGTGGTGGTATCTCAGAGTCGACAAAACTCGAAAGTAGCTTTCTTACTTGTTTTTATTATTATTGGTACTCAACATTTAAACTCTGACAGATAACATAAACAAGTTTTAATGTCAATAATATCATATATACTTATACGTATGTATTTACATAAGTAGATAATTATTAAATTTTTATATAAATTATGATATAAGTGAGTGTATCAAGATTCACCAGTTCACCTGGTCTTTGTTGAAAAATTGGAGGTGGGGTCGCATTAGTCTGGTTTTATTGCACGATGATTTTTGTGTTGCTCAAGTCTAATGACAGGGTCTCAGCCGGTTGCACTGTAAGGTCCATTCCTGTAATAATGAATAATGATCGATTTAGATTTATAGATTTTATTCAAATACACTCAAAAATCAACTCAATTAAGTGACAAAAAGAAAACTAGAGCTACTATATGTCGCTAATGCTACCGGCACTCGTCTATCGCATGTCCGCAAGCGACTGACTGTCGTTAATTACTCCCTCCGTCAAGACATGAGCATCCTCGGTCATGCTGAAGATCTGTTGTTCTGTCTGCTGAACTCCAAATTAAGCCAGCGATCATTTCCATGCAGAATAAGAGGCACTCCGCCGCGGCCGTAGTCTGCGTGTGAAGCTCTGTGATATGCTGCAAATTTTCATTATTTAATAACTCCATGGTGATAATTTTATGCAGAGGGATCGTCGAAAGTCTCTCTGCAAAAAAATGCAGATGGTGGTCCGCTGCATAAAGTGACCCCTATGATCCTTCCTTCAGAACCGTCTATGGTATTCTCCTCATGTTGAAGTTTGGGGCCAGCTTCAATCGTCTCCTTGACGTATCCTTCATACTCGATCAGATTGCTCGTGTGTTCGAAAATGACACCCTCCCACTGGATTGGGAATAGTACTAGGAGCTAGCAAGGCGGAGTTGTTATCATAGATTATCCTTGTGGAATCGTGGTTCCCAGATCAGCCTCTACTGTATTTTCAACGAACAGTTGGGTAACTTTGTATCCCAAAGGCCTATTTGTCTTTACAAGGACCACCTCAAACACCCTATTTTGTAGTGACGAATTATTCGTGTTCAGGTGGTTTTGCTCCTCCTTTGCAAGTTTATTGACTATTTGCGGGCAAGATCTAAGCACGCGTGAGCAACCTCAATCGGTTTCTTGTTAGTGACCGAATGCGTCCTGTTTTACTTGATGGCCGCTTAAAGAAATAGCTGAACAACGTCATCTATGTTCCTTTCCAGCTTTAAGCACATGGCGATTTCAGTAAAGCTACCACGAAGTCTTTCTAACTGTCCATTATATTTGGATGTGCAGCGGAGGAGCATTTACAATGGCTATCAAATACTGATCTTTTAACAAGGATCGAATTGTCTCAGAGCTAAAAGCTAGCTCATTAGCGCAGTGGATGGTCCAAAATATTGGAAAAACATTAACCAACTGCAGAATGAGGGGTTTTCATATCTACAATTGTGCGAGAAGTTACAGGCTGAACTAGTGAAAACTTGGAAAACTTGTCAACAACTGCGGGGAAATGTTTAACGCATTTATAAAACGTTAGCAACATAATTCTCCTTTGCGCTGAACTCTTTAATTCGCGCTTTCCAGCGCATTATCTTGCAGTTTGGATTCTTGTTTGAATCCGCAAAAGTAATATTAGTGATCCGTATAGATTTTAATGTCACGCTTTCCATCAAGGCAAGTGGCCTTGTCACCAACGACATAAGGCGGAAGAATAAGCACAATTAAGGTGCTGCAGGCGAACCTGCACCAAGCCAGAGGAGCGTCAGCCACACTGTGCAGGGTCGTCTGTAAAAATGAAATCAACCGGGCTCTAATCCAAGAACCATGGTAGATCGATGGTCAAAATCCGTGAACTATCATGCGGATCATGTAAGTTGATATATGACCGTATGGGAGGTGCCCTTCGTACTGCTATACTTTTAGATAACAGTGTAAGACATTTTCCTTTATCCGACTTCATCCTTAGAGTCCTGTTGGCAATGGGCATTGAGGTAGCCACTGCGGACGGTGTCCGGGAAGTGGTGATCGCCTCTACATAATTCCCGGGTGGCGTGAATGAAGTACCTCCAGCAGAGGTCCAGCGGCTGGTTCATTTCTGTCGTCGCAACAACAAGCCGCTCGTGATCGACTATGATGCCAATGCTCATCACACGATCTGGGGGAGCAACGACATCAACAAACGTGGTGAGTTTCTCCTAGACTACTTATTGTGCTGTTAATTAGATATACCTAACGTAGGGTGTAAACTCACTTTTACTAACGCCATTAGGGAAGAGGTTTTAGATCTGAACGAGGAACTGGCTATACTAAGAAAGAAGGTTAGGAGCCTATTTAATAAAGCTAAATTTAACAGTGCAAATTGAGACGTCTATAGGGACGCTCTCACCAACTACAACAAAAGCATTAGACGAGCTAATTGCAATGGCACAGTTACTGTGGTAGCATACAATCGTTTCCAAAGGCTCCATAAAGTATTGGCCAAAAGGTCGTCTAATGGGATAGGGCTTCTCAAAAGAACATAGCTCTTTCACTCAGGATCGTAGGGAAACTCTTTAACTTTTGCTACAAGTCCGGGTTCTGTGGCGAACCCAGATGCCTCCAGTTGCGATGACGCCATTTTGTCACAGGACTTACTCGGGTTTAGCTTATCTGGATCTATTTTTGACCCCAAAAAGGTCAAATGGGCTGTAAATTCTTTCGCTCCCTTCGAAGCCCCAGGCGAAGATAAAATCTTCTCAGCGCTTATTTAAAATAGTCTTGCTCATAGCGTTGATCCACTGGTCGTCCTTCTTAGAGATAGTTAGATAGATAGAGATAGGTTTCTATGCCCCTACGCTGGTCCCAAGTGGTTGATGAACTACTAGTCTTACTTTCTAAGCAGGGCGTTGAAGCAATCGGATATGCTGACGACCTTGCTCTAATAGGGACCGGGAACTATGCCAGCAACTCTGACAGATTTAATGCAACCAGCTCTGAGCACTATAAGTAGATGATGCGTAGAACCACCGGTTGACTCCGTTATGTCAATAAGAAATTCTGCTGGTAAATGGGCTCGGAGCGACAAACACAGAGCTACCACATTCGCAGCGCAATGGAACAATCGATCAAATCAATCGAATAACATCTGAAGTTCTAACTACATTCGAAAAACGAGAGTTCTGCACTGCCATATTTCTCGACGTCTCCCAAGCATTTAACAGGGTCTGGTTAGATGGCCCAATGCATTCAATTAAATCATTACTTCCTGGCTGCACCCATAAGCTTTTAAAGTCGTATCTGCATAAAAGAATGTTTTCAGTTAGATGCGACACTGTTTAGTCTGAACACCACATCATAGAGGCTGGGGTTCGTCAAAGCAGTAGACTTGGCCCTACCTCATACCTTCTATATACTGCCGATATACTTACAATATCTACATTTTTCGATGACACTGCAATCCAGAGCCACTCTAAGTGGCTCCAGCATAACTTGCTCTCCATCTGGTTGATATTGAGATTGGCTATCTAACTGGCGAATCAAAGTTAACGAGCAGAAATGCAAACACGAAATATTTACTCTCAACAGACACTATTGCCCTTCAATAATGCTAATTAATACTGTACTCAAATGAAGTTCCGTATCTAGGTACTCATCTTGACAGACGGCTCACATGGCGTAGACACATCGAAGCAAATAGACCACACCTCAAACTAAAAGGCAGTAGTCTACATTGGCTTCTTAGTGCACGCTCTCCCCTAAGATTGGAATACAACTCTGTTTAAAAATCATCCAGAGGCATTTACTCACACTTCCGGTCAGAGATAAAATAGCCCAACAACCGGAAAAATACCACAGCAAATTACATGCCCATCCGAACAGCCTTGCGAGGGACTTAATACGGCTATCTAGCCGAATTAAACTTCGTCGTATTGCTATGCCAAACCAACGCTAAATATTAGGGCCACAAAATCTCATATCAGTTGCAATAATGACTGTTAGATAAGTTCATCTTTAAATTTGTAAGCTTATTGTTAGTCTCATGACGAGAAGATTTAATAAATAAAGCAACGTAATATAAATAAAAAAAAAAAATATTGGCGGCTCCTCTTTGGAGCTATCTAACGAGATCAAATATCTAGGGGTAACCCCTGATAAAAGACTAAATTGGGACTCCCATCTCAGAAATAGCCTCACTAGATTCTTTAATAGAATTTGGGGTTTTAAGTTCTGCACCATCCGGTAGCACTTTGCCATGATGGTCAGACCCATCGTTATCTACGCTGCTATTATATGGTGGCCAATGGTTAGGCAGGTCATTGCCATTAGCAAATGCAAAAAATTGCACAGGCTGCTGTGTCTCTCACGGACGGGTGCGCTTCGCACCTGTCCCACCGCAGCAATGGAATCGATACTGAATCTGACTGCGCTACATATTCAAATAAAAGAAGTCGCAGCTATGAGCCTTCTTAGAGTCAAGCTCCACTCCGGGCTTCTAGATTCCGAATCAGGGCATGCTAGTCTAACCAAAGGCATTCCTGGCATAGATATCTGCACTAGATCAGATGTTATGACAAAGGAACTTTTCTTTGGTGCTAAATCAGAACCCTCATCCCGGACCGGAAGGACTGGGAGACTGGCAACCCCATCGGCTACCCCTGCGGGATCCACTGGTATACCACCATGAGACCCGGTATGGACTTTACAACGTCCAGGACCTCATAACATATGAGTCCCTCAACGGTCCTAACCGACTCATGCCCTTCGATACCCGGGGCAGATATCAAAGCTGCACTGAAAGCGACGGTGACTTCTTTCGTGCATCGCAGGTATAAGCCTGCAACTAAGACACAGTCATTTGGTTCTCGTTCAGTCTTGACTTGTCTCTTGTCGTAATTCGTCAGTCAATAGCTGACCATCAAGCAGTAACGGGGTATTCGCGCTAAAGAGAAAGGGACTGGTAACAATAACAACAAGCGAAACATATAATACGAGCTGACACTAAGTCACCGAATGGGAAATTAAAAGGGATAGAGAGGGACGAGAGCCGAGAATAAAAACAAATAAACTTGCAGACTTGCTCTGGCGCTTATTTGTGTGCGAATCACACTCCTTCATTGCTACAGTGGGCGCTTGAACGTTGGAATGTCTGATTGAAGAAAGGGGCGTGTGTTCCGCTAGCCTTTTTCTTATTGCATTGTAAAACTAAAGCTTCTGAGCTCAAGAATCTTCTGCCACACTCTTGTTATAAAATATAACTATATTGTTTGAAATCTTACTTTATTGGCGATACCGATAATTTACGATTTAAGTGAGATGCCTGTTTGGCAAGGTTCGTTATGCGGACTTGCCTGTCATGCTCTAACTCAAAGGTGTAGGACTAACAGCAGTGTAGGACTAACATCTGAAGCTGTGGTCCCGAAAGTCGAGTTTTGGAACACGATGAATTTCTGTTACTCAAGTGTAATGACAGGGTTTTATTCTCGTAATAATGAAAAACGATCACGTTTAGACTTATAATCTTTATTCAAGTACACTCTGAAACCAACCGAATTAAGTGACAAAAAGAAAACTAAAGCTATTTTACGTCGCTGACACCTCCGGCTGCCATACCTCGCAGCCCCACTGAGTCGTCAACAGCCGACTTAGGATTCGGCTTCGGCTTCGTTTCGTATATTTAAAGTCTCTATTATATTCATATCTTAGTGCTCTGGCCGTTTTTGACTGTAGTCGCTCGATATACAAATGTTGCAATGGCTTGACGCAGGCGACGACAATCGAAAAAATTTTAAAAAATATTAAAATTATTAGATAACGTGAACATGTTTACGGGTTTCCGTTTTATAAATCATCTCGGGACTATTATGTGCGCCTGGTCAGTCGCTGCTCCGAGTCTTAAGTTCACTTGTCGATTGTGTCAGTCATTGATACATGCGTACTTTTAGCCCCATCGCCGACGTTTCCTTTTGATGGGACACAGCTCCATTCGTTTTCATTAGCGAGCTCCATTATCTATCTAAATCCGTCCATCGTAAAATGTTAAAAGTTACATGAATCCATAGCTAACCAGTGGAAGACGGTTTTTGAGTTTGTGGCGCTATCGATACGAAACCTTTGTGCGGTGATGACCTTTTGCGCTAAGCAAGCGGTCGCCGAAAGTACCATTCGTGGTACTGATAAAGTCTTCCGTACCTTGCTATTTACCACCACCAACGTCAGGTATACGTCGTCATCTTTTGTTACTCGTAGGTAGTACACAACCGAGAATGCGTCTTTGCCGGTTTCGACAAAAGTATGTAACTCCGCACGATCTGCTCCAGAAAGCATCAGTGTGTAGCATATTGGAACTTACATGGTAGCTACTTAGGGAAGCAACTGCTTCCATTGGCGACAGTCTTCCAGCAGGGTATCTAGGAGCACTGCAGCAGGATCTTCAGGCCGATCGTGTGGCATGCCAGCAGACCCAAGTGATCAAAGATAGACATCAATACTTAAAGTAATTTTCTTTTGGTTGATCAGCGTTCTTAGCCAGTATATTCTCGAAATCTCGAGAGTCTGCAAATTAACCTGAACATATCTGCTCCGCTCTTGAGCTATGTAAGACTACCCCCGAGTCTATGACTGCTCGACCACTATTCTGTCTATGCAATATATGCAATAAAACGTTTGAATACTATACTGATAAGGCAAACTAGGTAATACAGAAATAGTATAAGTAGATTGGAAGAACTCTGCAAAAAAATCGGCAGAGGCCTTATCAGAATTTGCTTTCATGTCACCAACAATTGCAGAAGAGGGTAGAGAAAAGGATTTACGTTTCATATTGACAAAATTAAAGAACTGTCGAGGGTTACGAGCAAATTGTAAACGAAAGCGATCATTTTTATAATATCGTAAATAATGGAATACAAAATTAGATCTAGCAATACGAGGGCCGCTATATATATTTCTGGCCTAATAATGAAAATACGAATATTTATCAACGAAAATGGTTTTATTGTTTTTTAAAATATTCTCCATCAAGATTTAAACACTTTTGCATGCGCTCAAACCAATTTTCGAAGCACTTTTTCTAGTCCGATTGAGACACCTCCAAAACATGGTTTTTGAATACTTCAACAGCATCTTCTGGCGACGAAAATCGTTGACCACGCATTATTTTCGTGATGTGTGGGAATAAAAAGAAGTCATTGGGTGCCAAGTCATCAATTCGATGTTTTGGCGGGTCAATAAGGCGCTGGTTTGAGCCGATGTGTGAGAGCTCGCGTTTTCATGGTGCACAATGATTCGTCTTCTCTTGTTCGTTTTACGAATTTCTCCGAAGGCTTCAGGCAGACAAATAGTGGTGTACCACTCAGAATTGACCGTCCTACGTTGCTCAAGCGGAACAGTCGCCACATGACCAGTTTTGCCGAAGAAACAGGCGACCATTTGCTTCGAAGTGCTTCTTCCACGAACAACTTTCGTTGGATTTGGCTCGTCTTGGAAGATCCACACGGTCGATTGCTGTTTTGTTTCAGGCTCATACGCATAGATCCATGATTCGTCACCTGTGACGATCTTATAAACGTCTTTTGAAGCACCGCGATCGTATTTTTTCAGCATTTCTTTACACCAATCCACACGAGCCTTTTTTTGAGCGATTGTCAAATTGTGCGGGATCCAACGAGAACAAACCTTTTTTACGGCCAGGTGTTCATGCAATATCGAATGTATGCTGGTGGGAGAAATGCCTAGGCATGCCTCTATCTGAAGGTATGTTACATGACGGTCTTGCATTATCAGCTCACGTACGGAATCGATGTGTTCTGGCACAACGGCTGTTTTTGGACGACCTTCACGGAATTCGTCTTTGAGCGAGCGTCGGCCATGATTGAATTCGTTGTACAAGTTTTTCATAGTGCTATAGGATGGTGCTTCATAGCCATACAAAGATTTTAGTTCATCGATGCACTCTTGTCGTGATAATCCACGTCGAAAGTTGTAAAAAATTATCGCACGAAAATGTTCACGAGTTAATTCTATTTTTTTGCACTTAGTGTTGCCTAGGCCAGAAATATGTATAGTACCCCTCGTAACATAACGAGAGAAATTAGAAAAATGGCCCGAATTCTTGAATTTCTTACTACAAGGAATACTAGAAGCCCATAAGTTGCGCATCTAGAAGAACACTATTAATCGGGGTGCCTGAAGTAGGCAACAATAATAGGCAAGAGGGTTGTGCCATATTTGAAGATGAGGGAATGTCAACAGACACTGACGACACCTTTAATAAATTTAAGGTATTAAATTGAATCTGAATCTGAAGGCACTAAAGCTCTGCCTTGTGTGTCTCATGAGCTTTTGAATGTACCCTTCAGTATGGCGACAAGACAAACAGTTTCCTCTAGGACCGGACTTATTGGAAAAACAATGCTGCTTTGCGTATAACCTGTACACCTAACATGCACAACATTATCACACAACTAACAGTCAATAAATTCAGCCTTAAGATCGGACTCACACAATTTTTTAGCGAGCAGACAAACATGTTACAAAAATTGAATAACAAAAATTGTGGGGCACATAAGAAAACAAACAGCGATAAAACGCTAGGTTAAAGACAAACAAAAACAAGTAAGAAAGCTACAGTCGAGTTTGCTCGACTGTGAGATACCCGCCACCCAATTTTACCATCAAAATATTATATTTATATAATAGTATAAAAATATACTAAAAAAAAAATATACTAAAAATACCAAAATAATATATCAAAATTTTCTTTGTTCGAAGTTATTAGCTTGGCGGCACTTTAGTTGGTTTATTGAACACCATTATTATGTCGCGGAGTGTCATAGCAACTAGCTAGGCAGCACTAGCAGTTGCACGTGGTAACGCCTTATAAAAGTAATATCTTAATAACTTCTGTGTTTTTTATCCGATTGTAACCAAATTCGCAGAGATCATTAAGATGGTGATTAGTATTGTGCGTACCAAAATTGAACGTTCTAGGTTTAAAACGACGCTTGCAATTCGGTTTTATTCGATTTACGGGGGCGGGAGGGGGCGTGGCCAAAATCAAAAACAAACTTGATCTGCGTGCAACAATAAGACATACTGTCGCGAAAAATTTGTTGCTCTATCTCTTGTAGTCTCTGAGATCTAGGTGTTCATACGGACAGACGGACAGACGGACATGGCTATATCGTCTCGGCTGTTGACGCTGATCAAGAATATATATACTTTATGGGGTCGGAGATGCTTCCTTCTGCCTGTTACATACATTTTCGGTCGGCACAAAGCCATAATACCCTTCTACCCTTTGGGTAGGCGGGTATAACAATTAGGAAAGCTACCGTCGAGTTTGCTCGACTGTGAGATACCCGCCGCCCAATTCTACAATCAAAATTTTATATTTTTCAACAACATACTAAAAATATACTTAAAAAAATATACCAAAATAATATACCAAAATTTTCTCTATTCGAAATTATTAGCTTGGCGGCACTTTAGTTGGTTTATTGAATACCATGTCACGGAGTGTCATAGCAATTAGCTAGGTGCAGCTGCACGTGGTAACGCCTTAATAAAATAATTTCTTAATAACTTCTGTGTTTTTTATTCGATTGTAATCAAATTTGCAGAGATCATTAAGGTGGTGATTAGTATTGGTCGTACCAAAATTGAACGTTCTATGTTTAAATCGACGTTTGCAATTCGGCTTTATTCGATTTACGGGGCGGGAGGGGGCGTGGCCTAAATCAAAAACAAACTTGATCTGCGTGCAACAATAAGACATACTGTCGCGAAAAAATTTGTTGCTCTATCTCTTATAGTCTCTGAGATCTAGGTGTTCATACGGACAGACGGAGAGACGGACAGACAGACAGACAGACAGACGGACATGGCTATATCGTCTCGGCTGTTGACGCTGATCAAGAATATATATACTTTATGGGGTCGGAGATGCTTCCTTCTGCCTGTTACATACATTTTCGGTCGGCACAAAGCCATAATACCCTTCTACCCTTTGGGTAGGCGGGTATAACAAGTAAGGAAGCTACTGTCGAGTTTGGCCTACTGTGAGATACCCGCCGCCCAATTTTACCATCGAAATATTATATTTTTCAAAAATATTCTGAAAAAATACAAAAAAATATACTAAAATTATATCAAAACAAGTGAGAAAGCTACTGTCGAGTTGTCTCGACTGTGAGATTCCCGCCGCCAAATTTAATCATCAAAATATTTTATTTTTCACAAATATACTGAAAAAATACTAAAAAAAAGTGTACTAAAAAATACCAAAATAATATATCAAAATTTTCTTTGTTGGAAATTATTAGCTTGGCGGCACTTTAGTTGGTTTATTGAACACCATTATTATGTCGCGGAGTGACACAGCAACTAACTAGGTGCAGCTGCACGTGGTAACGTCTTATAAAAGTAATTTCTTAATAACTTCTGTGTTGTTTATCCGATTGTAACCAACTTCGCAGAGATCATTAAGACAGTGATTAGAATTGTGCGTATCAAAATTGAACATTAGGATTAAAATGACGCCTGTAATTCGGTTTTATTAGATTTACGAGGGCGGAAGAGGGCGTGGCCAAAATAAAAAACAAACTTGATCTGCGTGCAATAATTAAACACACTATTTCGAAAATTTGGTTGCTCTATCTCTTATAGTCTTTGAGATCTTGGTGTTCATACGAACGGACAGACGGACGTGGCTATATCGTCTCGGCTGTTGACGCTGATCAAGAATATATATAATTTATGGGGTCGGAGATGCTTCCTTCTACCTGTTATATACATTTTCGGTCGGCACAAAGCCATAATATCCTGCTACCCTTTGTGTAGGCGGGTATAAAAATTTCTGAGCTCAATTCTCCGGTATTTTAACGCGGGTCCCTTCTAATGACCCCTCCTACTTCTATATCTTCCATGTTTATCGTCGGTTTTTTTCACCAAACGTCTGCGCTATTATTTTTCACATGTGGGTCGTAAAACAAAAGCTGTATGTCTATAATTGTGGCTGTGAAAGTGAAAGCCTACCCAAAGGGTAGAAGGGTATTATGGCGTTGTGCCTACCGAAAATGTATGTAACAGGCAGAAGGAAGCATCTCCGACCCCATAAAGTATATATATTCTTGATCAGCGTCAACAGCCGAGACGATATAGCCATGTCGGTCTGTCCGTCCGTATGAACACCTAGATGTCAAAGACTATAAGAGATAGAGCAACAAATTTTTCGCGACAGTATGTTTTATTATTGCACGCAGATCAAGTTTGTTTTTGATTTTGGCCACGCCCATGTAAATTGAAAAAAACTGAATTGCAAGCGTCGTTTCAAACCTAGAACGTTCAATTTTGTTACGTACAATTCTAATCACTGTCTTAATGATCTCTGCGAAGTTGGTTACAATCGGATAAACAACACAGAAGTTATTAAGAAATTACTTTTATAAGGCGTTACCACGTGCAGCTGCACCTAGTTAGTTGCTATGTCACTCCGCGACATAATAATGGTGTTCAATAAACCAACTAAAGTGCCGCCAAGCTAATAATTTCGAACAAAGAAAATTTTGATATATTATTTTGGTATTTTTAGTATATTTTTTTTTTTTAGTATTTTTTCAGTATTTTTACACTATTATGTTAATATAATATTTTGATGGTAAAATTGGGTGGCGGGTATCTCACGGTCGAGCAAACTCGACTGTAGCTTTCTTACTTGTTTGAGTTTTACAGAGGCGAAAAGGGGCGTGGCCAACATCTAAAATAAACTTTATCTGCCTACCGAGTTTTTACATGTCGTCTTTAAATTTGGAAGCTCTAGCTTTTATAGTCTTCGAAAACTGGATGTTCATACAGACAGACGGACAAACAGAAAGACGGACAGACAGACAGGACTATATCGACTCGGCTGTTGATGCTGATGAAGAATATATATACTTTATGGGGTCGCAGACGTCTCCTTCTGACTGTTACGTACATTAGGACAAACGCAAAAAGTCATGAAGTTTTTTTTAAATCTCTGACCTAATTAAATACTACAGTTAACTACAAAACAGAGACTGCGCAAGTAAGCCCAAGCACTTCACATGCAGACAATGAGTCGAAACGTAAACAGACAACATCAAAATGCACTTGCACAGAGTTAAACGATCCCGTGGACGCATTTTGGCTACCGGAAAGTCACGTCTGCTGGACGGATCAGTGATATTGCTGAGCGCAAGAACTGTCCTTCCGATGGTGTCCTCTGATCTGCTGCCCTCTTAGCTCCGTTCATCCGGCGGTAGGCAGTCATCTTCGTGAGTGCCGTAGGCTGGACAACAATCATTGGACAGACAGGAACGACATTCTTCGGTGGGGAGCATCACCGTGCCGGGGGCCGTCATCCATGAGAGGCAGCAAGGGGATCATTTAATCCCAGTATTGTCTGAGGCACGTACCGTCCTTGCTCCTATTGTTAGAAAAGCGGCTATACTCTCTACGCGAGGGCGGCTGGAAGCAGGCTATTGAGGTAGCCACTGCGGACGGTGTCCGGGAAGTGGTGATCGCCTCTGCATACTGCCCCGGTGGCGTGGATGAAGTACCCGGAGCAGAGGTCCAGCGGCTGGTTAATTTCTGTCGTCGCAACAACAAGCCGCTCGTGATTGACTGTAATGCCAATGCTCATCACACGATCTGGGGAATCAGTGACGTCAAAAAACGTGGTGAGTCTCTCATAGTCTATTTATTGTGCTGTCAATTAGATATAGCTAACGTAGGGTGTAAACTCACTTTTACTAACGCCATTAGTGAAGAGGTTTTAGATCTCACCCTAATCAGCACCTCAATAGCGAGTTCACTTGTCCACTGGCGGGTCACAGCCGAAACCAAGGTGGTTTCCACCATCACCACTTCAGGTTTGACCTTCCTGGCCAAGTCGAGATTCGCCAGAGCTCCTTCTGTCCCAAAAAGACGAATTGGAAGCTTTTCAAAGCCTCTGTTGCTTTCAAGGCAGATTTATTGGTTAGCAATCATAAGTCCATAAGTGAGATATAACAACATGGTGAGAATCTGCTCCAGTATGTGCTTATTTCATCCTTCGACGACAGCTCAGCCCGGAAGTCTATAAAAGTCAACCGTACAATTCCATGGTGGAATGAGGAACTGGCTGTACTAAGAAAGAAGGTAAGAAGCCTATGCAATCAGACTAAATCTAACCGCGAAAGTTGGGATATCAATAGGAACGCTCTCACCAACTACAACAAAAGCATTAGACGAGCTAAACGAGATATATGGCGCAGCTACTGTGGTAGCATAGAATCATTACCAGAGGCAGCGAGACTACATAATGCATTGGCCAAAAGGTCGTCTAATGGTATAGGGCTTCTTAAAAGACCAGATGGCTCTTTCACTCAAGATCGCAGGGAAACACTTGAGCTTCTACTACAAGTCCACTTCCCGGATTCTGTGGCGAATCCAGATCTCTCCTGTCGCGATGACGTCATTTTGTCACCGGACTTACGCGGCTTAGCTTACCTGGATCTATTTTCGTCCCCGAAAAGGTCAAATGGGCTGTAGACTCTTTCGCTCCCTTCAAAGCCCCAGGGGGTGATAAAATCTTCCCAGCCCTTATTCAAAACAGCCTGGCTGATATTCTTGATTTACTGGTCGGCCTTCTTAGAGCTAGTTTTACTTGGGGATACACACCCATACCCAAGCAAGTGAATCCGCTTGACCAGCCTAAGTCCTATCGACCGATCAGTCTTACTTCCTTTCTGCTTAAGACGGCGGAAAGGCTGATAGATATGCACATTCGGTGCTCTCTGCAGACGTCGACACCTCTGCATCCCATGCAGTTTGCGTACATAGCCGGTAGATCGACGGAGGTCGCTCATTAGGGAAGCATACCAGCTTTTGTCTATCTAGGAAGAGCCTTATAGGCACAAAAGATCACCATGGTCACAGTGCCTCTCCCCTTCTTTGCTGGGAGACTTCCTTTATCATTATTATTATTATTATCTCCCGAATGATATTATACTCGGTATAGAATTTCTCGAATGAGGATATGAAATTAGAATGACACCTGATGCATTCAAAATAGTAAAGTTAAAGTCTGTAACACTTGCATAGTATCTAAACCAATTCCTGTTTCATTTAATTTGATACTTGATACCCTGGGGATAATGTCAAAGAAAACTTTAAAAAATTACTCGAAAACTTATCATTTGCTATGCATTTATAAATGGAATTCCTTGCACAAATGTTAATACATTCGGCTAATTGATCCCAACAAGACTGTGTAGGAGCGTTCATATTGAATGATCCCATATAAAAAGAAATAGTACGAAAAATAAAAATAGAATTATTGAACTGTAACATCATTTGACCTAGTTGTTCTTCTTAAGCGGGTCCTATACTTTTAGTTAACAAGAAAAATGGTTCGGACCGCCTTTGCGTTGACTATCGTGAACTTAACATCAACACAGTTTCTGACAGATACCCTTATTAATGAGCAAATTGCTATGCTTAATGGTGCCAAGTATTTTATTTGTTTGGATATAGCTAGCGGTTATCATCAGATTCCCATTCGTCGAGACTCTGTCGAATATAGCGCTCTTATGACACCTGAAGGCTAATATGAGTATTTGACGATGCCGTTTGGTCTCAAAAACGCCCCATCTAACTTTCAGCCTGCCGTTATGAACGCATTGGGTACCCTGGCACACTGTTATGTGATCGTTTGTATGGATGATATCATTATAGTGCCGCCTATAGAGTTGGGAATTGAAAGACTTAGCGTTGTGTTGAATATGTTGGTGACCGCTGGTCACCTTTAACATAGCTAAATATGCGTTTCTTAAAACTACTGTGCACTTGGGATACGAGGTGATATCTGGACCCAGTTTACGAAACATTCTTGCGTTAGATTCATTGCCACCGCCGCAAACAATCAGTAGCATGACACAGTTCATTGGACTGGCATCTTATTTTCGAAAGTTCGTACTCCGTTTCTCTCAAATTATAAAACAAATATATTTGCTTACTTCTAATAAAAATTTTTTCAGCTGGAATAACAAGTTGGAAGATATAAGAAAGGAAATTATTGCTATTCTTACAAATGATCCTGTACTTACAATATTGGATCCACGGCACGCGATTGAATTACATACTGACGCAAGACCTTACGGCTATGGTGCCATGTTAATGCATCGAATTAATTAATTAAACCATCTCATAATTGAGTATTTCGGTAAGACTACCTCTCCTGCAGAGTCGCGATATTATTCGAACGAACTGGAAACTTTTGACGTAGTTGAATCTGTAAAGCATTTTCGTCATTATTTATTGGGTCGAGCGTTTGTAGTATATACGGATTGTAATTCTCTTAAAGCATCGCGAACAAAGATTGCTCTGACGCCAAGAGTGCATCGCTGTTGGGCGTACTTACAGTCCTTAGAAATCACGTGCCAGAGGCCTCAAGGGCTATAGTTAAAATTCCTGTAAAGCGTGTAAGCTTGGCGAAAATTTCAAGCGATTGGCTAGCTGCTAAGCAGCTATAAGACGCTGAAATCGTTGATAGCATTGACAAACTTAACTCAAAAGAATTGGCTGACAATGTGACATAGACATATGAGTTGAGAGAAGGTTTTTTGTTCCATAAAGTACAAACGAACGGAAAAACTCATTATTTACCAGTTGGCCACACGCTTTTCGATGGTCTGTAATTAACCAAGTTCGCGAATCTCTTATACACTTAGGTTGGAATAAAATGCCAAAGTCTACCATTAATAATGGTTTGCTAAAATTAATAAATACGTTAAGAAGTTTGTTAATAGTTGTATCACATGGAGAACTGTTAAGGGTTTATTCGGCAAAATACAGGCTGAATTACACAGAAGAAACATCAACGATACATCGATACATCGATGTTTTTAAATTTATTAAAAACATCGGTGTTTTGGAACATCGATATTCGATGTTTTCCGAAATTTACCATTCCTAAGAAAAAAATGTTTTACCACCAATAAGAAAAAGCATATTGCGGGGCAAGGTAAATATATAGTACATATTTGTTTAATTACATTTAATATACTCAATAATATAATTATTGTTGATTTTAAACGGATATTTCTGCTTCTCCTCCTGGCATCATTTTAAAATATACTAAAAAATACCAAAGAGGATACGGTGGCGCGGAAAAGATGAGCGAGCGAAGCGAGCGTTCCTCCACGCGAGGACACCTCGTTTAACAATATTTTTTCTTCAAATTAGTTGGCGATGAGCAAAACTAATTCCGGTGTTGACAGTGATTCGAGTCATTCAAGTAAGCGGATGAAATATGGAAATTCATCTGTGTGGGCTTATTTCACTAAATCGGCTGATGGCAGGTCCGCCAAATGCAATGCATGTGGTAAGTTTTACCAAACGAGTGGCAATACAACCATTCGACTGGCCATTTTAAACGGATGCACCCAAATGCATCAGTCAGTGATCTGAAAAAAGTGCAACAGCCTTCTATGCTCTCTTTCTTGGAGAAGAGATACGAATTTTCATCAAACTGCAAACGAATCCTTGATAATGCTGTATGCGAATATGTTACGTCCGACTTGCGTCCATTTAGTGTCGTTGACGACAAAGGGTTCAGGAATTTGATAACCCTCCTTGACCTGAGGTATGATTTGCCATCTCGCACAACTTTAAGGGATGTGATTATGACAAACGCCTACAATTGTATGCGAAATAAATTATCCAGTATTTTGAGCAAAATAAAGTACTGTGCAATCACTACGGATTGATGGACTTCGCGGGCCAACAAATGTTACGTTACTTTAACGTACCATTCCATTAATGGAGAATTTGAATTGCAGAATGCTGTTTTGTCCACCGAAAAGCTGATTGACGAAACAAACCATTCAGCGGAAAATATTTCGAGCACTGTAAGTAAAATACTTAAAGAGTGGAAGTGATAAACAAAGTGTCGGCAATTGTTACCGATAACGCTAGAAACATGGTCAAAGCATGCAAACTTCTTCACATACGACATGTTCCATGCTTTGCCCATTCCATTAACTTGACAGTACAGGACTGTTTGGCCACAGAAAAAATAAAAGCAATCCTGGAGAAATCCAAACGAATTGTATCTTTTTTTAAAAGCAGTACAATTGCTTACGCGAAAATGAAAGAAGCCCAGTATTGCGGCCTCAAACAGAATGCCCCACTAGGTGGAACAGTGGGTATTATATGGTGGAGCGTATATTATTGACAAAAGACGCCATAGCTAAGGTTCTTCTAAATATCCCAAAATATACTCCACTTTCGGCTGACGAGATAAGTATTTTAGAAGACCTCTCGCCTTTCGAGTATCCTACAGTACACACATCATCCAGCACAACAGTAACGGTATCGGCAATAATTCCTGTTGTTTGCGGTCTGCTCCATAACTTAGAAAATGTAAAATCTGATCTGCAGACTGAGGTAGGCCGTGAGGCCTTTAATTTTTTAATTGAAGGAGTTAAAAAGAGGTTGTTGCCGTACGAAACCCAAACAGTTACGCGGATTACCACAATTTTAGATCCGGGCTTCAAACTAGAAGGATTTTTCTCACCTTTCAACACTTCGCATGGAAAGAAGTCCCTGGAAGAGGACTTAACACAAATCAATTCTGCGTGCTCCAGTTCGTTAACGTCGTCAAACCCTTCATCACCAGATCCCCAAGCCAAGCCTCAATTTTTCCGCTTTCTAGAAATAATTAAAAGCCAAAAAATCAAAAACGATCGAGTTGATTCTATATTGGCCCTTCGCCAATATTTAAACTCGACTAATTTGGACTCTGGGTTAAATCCTTTGGATTTTTGGAAGGTAAAAAAAATACAAGTTTGGAGTTAAACAAATCCTTAAACATAAATCTTTTTTTTACAGATTTCAAATGACTAAGGATTTAAAGCATCCGTTCAAAAATACTTTTGAGAGCCTGCCACCTCTACTGAGAGTAAGAGGATGTTTAGTAAAGCAGGCCTTGTTATAAACGATAAGAGATGCTCGCTGAAACCAAAAACCGTCAACATGCTTTTATTTTTGAATAAAAACCACTAGATAACAAAATAGTTAAGTTTTATTTCAAATGTTTAAAATTAATTTAATTTGTTTTTGTTGACTGAGTTGAATTTTATGTTGTTTACTATAATTTCCTTTAATTTTAATTTCTTAATTGACTGTCTCAAAATAGTTTTTAAGTTCCATTTTGAATTTAATTTTATTTTCTAAAGCATAATTGACTGAGAAATGAATCTCCAAAAATTAAAATTTTTCCTAAGAAACATATAGTTTGTTTTTTTTTCCAAAAATACTTATAAAAATGTGTGAAAATCTTTTTTGAAAATAACTTCGATGTGTCGATGTTTCTCCAGCTCTAGTTCAGAAGTTTGTTTGCAGTTGTATCACATATATAACTGTTAGGGGTTCATCAAGTAAAATACCGGCTGAATTACATCCAATTCCAAAAGTGAATATACCATGGCATACCGTGCATATCCATATAACTTGGAAACTTAGTGGAAAGAATGATCGTAAAGAATACGTGATACTACATATTTAATTTAAACAAAACAACACACAAAAACTATACTGTTGAAGATTTTGTTCTTTTTCTTTGTGTTATAACTGAGTATGAAGAGACTTGCCACATGCGATGTGGAAGTTGGCGATGAATGGCCTTAGAAAAGGTATTGGTTGAGCATGGCGGAAGACATTGAGATATTGATTGATAAAATTGAATGGAAATAACCTGACAGTTGTAAAGTTCATGTATAGTTGACATAAGGCAAAGTAAAATCTCAAGAGTTTTATAAAAATTAAGGTTTTGAGATCTGAGATATCTTTGAGATATCATTGAGCAAGCACAAATGAAAAAAGACAGTTGGAACATGGCGTGTGGCGCTTTTGATGGGGCTATGTTTATAATCAAAAGGAAACCATAATAAAAATACCTAAAATCGAATTTTGAATTTGAAAAAAAATAGAAAATAGATGATAAGTCTGTTTTGCAATGACTATAAAAGATAAATGTAATTTGTAATTTAAAACAAAGAATAACAAGTAAGAAAGCTACTGTCGAGTTTGCTCGACTGTGAGATACCCGCCACCCAATTTTACTGAATGGATCAATAAATAAGAGCTACCATTGAAATAATATATTTTTCAAAAATATACTGGAACATATACGAGTACTTAAAAAATATGTATTATTACTAACGGCTCCGCGACATTAAGCTCGGGCTTGTTAATACGCGGACCTATACAGATGCAACTAGGGTTGGGTATCGAAATAGGAAACCCGATATTAATATCGAAAAAAATATCGCATAGAATATCAAATTTTTATTATCAAATATCAGAATATCGCGCTAAATATCGATATAATATCGGGGTTTTTAAAAGGTCATAAAAATTGAATTTCTTGCTTTGTTTTTACTTCTTTAGCTTTCATTTGTATTTTATTTATTTACGAAATGTTATTGCCAGTCATTAAATTTTAGACCACTGAGAAATAACAATTTTGTTAATTTTTCGGGACTTAGCCGATTTCTCAATTGCGTCACTGTTCGGCCAGCAGCGGAAAAGAGCCTCTCGCATGGTACAGATGTAGCGACAACTGGTAGTACCTCAAGTGCAATTTTATATAGGTTCAGATATACATCCTTAGTTGACTCCCATGTTTTAAGGGCATTGCAATTTGGATTTGCTATTGGCGATGTCAAGTAGTGCGACAGCTCATCTCTTTCCATTAAACTGGGAGCTTGTTGTTTGTGTAGGTCTGCAAGCATATTCCATATTGAAGATGAGTCATTTAATTTCGTGCCAGTATTAGTGGAAATCATAGTTTCATTATAGGAATCCATATTTAAAGACTGTGACAGCTTTCTTATTGCTGCAGATACGGCAAGCTTGTCTTTAAACAGTAACTTTTTGAATCTAGGACCCAAAATAGTCGCCGTTGCCAACATTGTGACCTGCGAATTCGAAAATAAATTGATTACTTTTAGTTCTTACAAATATTAAAACCTATAAAAATATATTTTAAAATATCGAAAAAAAAAACACAAGCATAATATTCACCTGCTCTATTTGGCCAAATCGTTTATCTATTTCGGATAATATGTTTCGACGAACTTTAGTGGCAATATCATTGTTCAAAGTAATGCCCTTAATTTCATCCTGAATTTTATTTATGACTGGAATTATTATACTAGCTGTACAATACTTTTGGCCAGAAAGAACTTTTGTTGCCGTTTCCAAAGGTCGTAGCAGCAACAATAAGTTTTCTGCAACTGCCACCTCGGAACCGTTGATCATTTGAATATCCATTGGAAGTGCCATCAATGCATTATTAATTGCCGTTTTCAAAAATAAAAATCGCTCCAATATATAATATGTGCTGTTCCATTTAGTAGGAACATCTTGAATTATTTTATGATCACTCTCCCACTTTCGAAGCTCGCTACTTGCAACACAACTTTGTTTAAAGTATGTAACGATGCAAAACAAAATTTTTCGGGACAGTATGTCTTATTGTTGCACGCAGATCAAGTTTGTTTTTGATTTTGGCCATGCCCCCTTCGGCCCATGCAAATTGAAAACAACTGAATTGCAAGCGTCATTTTGAACCTAGAACGGTACGCACAATACTAATCACCATCTCAATGATTTCTGCGAATTTGGTTATAATCGGATAAAAAACACAGAAGTTATTAAGAAATTACTTTTATAAGGCGTTACCACGTGCAGATGCACCTAGTTAATTGCTATGACACTCCGTGACATAGTTAATTGCTATGACACTCCGTGACATAGTTAATTGCTATGACACTCCGCGACGTAATAATGGTGTTCAATAAACCAACTAAAGTGCCGCGAAGCTAATAAAAATAAAAATTTTGATATATTATTTTGGTATTTTTTAGTAAATTTTTCAGTATGTTTTTGAAAAATATAATATTTTGATGGTAAAATTGGGTGGCGGGTATCTCACAGTCGAGCAAACTCGACTGTAGCTTTCCTACTTGTTTAGTATATTTTTTTTAGTATTTTTTTAGTATATTTTGAAAAATATAATATTTTGATGGTAAAATTGGGTGGCGGGTATCTCACAGTCGAGCAAACTCGACTGTAGCTTTTTTACTTGTTATCTTTGAGATTAGTGGCTGTATGGAGTTATTACTTAATGCAAAGCTGGCCACAAGGTTAAGCGTATGGGCTTTGCAAGGCAATTGTTTATTTTTCCAAAAAGATCTTGGATGGCCTTAGTCATATTTGCTGCGTTGTCCGACACTACAGCTGTAATATCTTCAAATTTAATGCTCCACTCCTCACACATTTGGGTTATGGTATTCTTTATATTCACAGCAGTATGCTGCTCTGTTAGCTCTGTGACACCAATGTTCATAGAGGCAACATCGAAATCCCTTTCGAAGTGGGCAGTAATACCCAAGAAGCTCTTCAAATTCATTGTTTCGGTCCATATGTCGGTAGTCAAGGTCACTTTTTTTCCAGTTAAATATAAGCGCCACATTTCAGAGGTATCGTCGTACGCTGTGTCGACCAGGCGGATGATAAAGTGGTTCGGCAGTTGCACAAAATCCTCGAAATACCTCGTCGTCAACCATTGAAAAAGGATGGTCTGATTTAACAATCCAATATAGAAGTTTTTTATCCAGTACCTTCGACTTATCCCCTTTCTGAGAAAAAGCTTCCACGCTTTTGAAACTTTCAGTAAGGGTTTGTTGGGTTCTCGACAGCTCTTTGGATATATCCCCCTTATGATGAGTTTTCATATGGGAGGTCAAATTAGTGGTATTTCCTGACGTTCTTATTACTTTCATCTAAAGTTGACACTTTGCTGAATTGCCGTCGATTTTATGGAAATTATCCCATACTTTGGCACGTTTGGAACTTATTCTGGTGGATAATTACATGTTATTTTACCTAAATATTACTATTAGAAGTAATTACTTACTTTGGCATAGCAAATCGCGCAAACAATTCCAATTTAAATGTGATCAATGCTAAGTGTCCGAAATATCGTTTTTAATATCGATAATATTAAACATATCGCTTAAGATTTTATATCGGGCTATATTGAAAATTGGAATTGCATATCGACGATATATCGATATTTCTGTATCGATGCACATCCCTAGACGCAACCACCCGCCCAACCGACCAACGGAGGTCGCAAAAAAATAAACAGACAAAAAAAAATAAAATAATAATAATAATAATAAGAATAATAATAATAATAATAATAAGAATAATAATAATAATAAGAATAATAATAATAATAATAATAATAATAATAATAATAATAAGAATAATAATAATAATAATAATAATAATAATAATAATAATAATAATAATAATAATAATAATAATAATAATAATAATAATAATAATAATAATAATAATAATAATAATAATAATAATAATAATAATAATAATAATAATAATAATAATAATAATAATAATAATAATAATAATAATAATAATAATAATAATAATAATAATAATAATAATAATAATAATAATAATAATAATAATAATAATAATAATAATAATAATAATAATAATAATAATAATAATAATAATAATAATAATAATAATAATAATAATAATAATAATAATAATAATAATAATAATAATAATAATAATAATAATAATAATAATAATAATAATAATAATAATAATAATAATAATAATAATAATAATAATAATAATAATAATAATAATAATAATAATAATAATAATAATAATAATAATAATAATAATAATAATAATAATAATAATAATTATAATAATAATAAGAACTATACTTAACTACGAACTAAAGTTTGTAGAAGTAATATTTTTATTTGGAAGGTAGTGTTAGTATTTTTAATAAGAAGAGGTATCGTCGTACGCTGTGTCGACCAGGCGGATGATAAAGTGGTTCGGCAGTTGCACAAAATCCTCGAAATACCTCGTCGTCAACCATTGAAAAAGGATGGTCTGATTTAACAATCCAATATAGAAGTTTTTTATCCAGTACCTTCGACTTATCCCCTTTCTGAGAAAAAGCTTCCACGCTTTTGAAACTTTCAGTAAGGGTTTGTTGGGTTCTCGACAGCTCTTTGGATATATCCCCTTATGATGAGTTTTCATATGGGAGGTCAAATTAGTGGTATTTCCTGACGTTCTTATTAATATTTGGAAGGTAGTGTTAGTATTTTTAATAAGATTAGAAAATTTATTATAATTTACACATAAAATACGAAAAGGATTGTGACTGGCATAGTTAGTATTACAACGGGAAAGAGAGAGGGGAAGGAAATTTCTTGCCGTTCTAACCGGGTAGACAAAGCTAATCTGGCTTGTCAACTGCAAGGAGTCAATTTCGCCAATGATTACTCTATGTAGAAACACTACACCTAGCATAGTTCTACGATCAGAAAGAGAAGGAAGAAGATGCAGACAAAATATGCTTATCAAACTTTAATTTTGAATCAAGGAGGATACCTAAATCAGTTACTGACTCTATTCGCTCAAGTGGAGTATCATTAAGATGATAATTATTTAAATGGAGAATACCCCTAAAAAATGTCATAAGTGTTCATTTATTGCAATTCAGATTTAATAAATTTATACCACACCACGATTGAAAACAATCAAGGTCAGATTGCAATCTGAGGCTATATATGGAATCATTAAGAGTCAGACAAATTTTAACATCATCTGCGTACATAAGTATGCGAGAGTATGATATAACGGACGGTAGATCATTTATAAATAATGTAAACAGCAATGGGCCCAAATGACTTCCTTGGGGTACACCAGAAGTGACTTGGACAGTCTTGGACACAGAGCCCTTGTAAAATACTCTTTGAATTCTACATGTAAGATTTGAAAATATCGACAAAATTAAGTTCTGTGGAAATCCAAGAAGATTGAGCTTGTATAATAAGAGACTATGGTTGACAGAATCAAAAGCCTTACTGAAATCAGTATAAATGACATCCGTTTGCATTTTTGATTGGAACCCTTCAATAACAATTGATGAGAATTCTAATAAGTTAGTGGTAGTAGACCTACATCTCACAAACCTATGCTGATAGGGTGAAATTATAGATTTACGGCAGTGTTGCAGTTGAGAAGTTATTAGTTTCTCAAATACTTTGTGTTTTACAAAGTCCCACTGCACAGAACCGAAGCATGCAACTAGGAACTCCGTCAGGGCCAAGAGAAAAAACTGGTTTACATGACTTAAGTTCACGTAAGAGTAAACTTTCAGAAAGTAAGGGACCAAAAATGCAATTCGCTTGGTTTACTTGATACGGATAAGACTCGGCTCTGAAATTGATGTGGAATAGGTCGTTTGAAAAAAATCAGCACACAGATCGGCAATGCCACGATCATTAAAGGCTGTCTTTTTATCAAAAAATAATGTTGTTGGAAGTGTTGACGTCTTCCGCTTCGAATTGACGAAGTCATGGAAGCGTTTCGGGTCACGCTGAAACGTTAGTCTGCACTTTCTCAAATAATACTTGTAGCAAAGATTATTTAGCATGGAGAAATCGGTACGAGCAACAGAGTAGCGAGAAAAATATAAGAGAGAGCCAGTTTCCTTATATTTTTTATATAGCTTTGATTTTTTATTCTTTAACTTTGTTAGTTCTTTAGTAAACCATAACGGTCTATTAGACAATTGTGGAGTACCAAAGGGAACACAAGCATCAAACAGAGAGTTTAATGTAGAATAAAAAATTTCAACTGCCTTGTCCAGGTCAATACACGAAGAAAGTTGGGACCAGTCAGTACGTGAAAGAAGCAAAGAAAGTTTTTTAAAATCGGTCTTCCGAAAACAACGAACTCCCTTCTCCGGTAAAACACCTGCAACCGAAACACTTGCTGGTAAGTCAATCAGCACCTCCAGAGTAGGGTGGTAGGGATCCTCAGGTGAGGAAATAGGATTTAATTTGGACACCGTGCAGGTATTGGGATCCAAAACAAAAATCAGATCAAGCATTTTACTTAGACAATTTGGTATAGAATTGGTTTGAGACAAAGCTATATCAAAAAGGCTATCAACAAAGACATGAGTTGACGAAGGAGAGAGAGTTATCTGAGGCGGGAGGTATATATGAGCAGGTGATAAAGATACTAAAACTACAATAAATTAGTTTTACAGCTACAAATTCGATATCTAAATCACTGCCTAAATCCACGTGATCAGAAGAGATGTCAGCTTCGACAGCGATAAGTACACCACCACCACGACGCTGCATGCGATCACGTCTATATACAGTAAATTTGTTAGTAAAGATTTCAGTATTCAGAATATCATGCCCTAACCAAGTTTCAGTGAAAGCAATGACATGAAAAGGAAAATTTAAGCTATCTAAATAAACATTATTAAGTTTACTACAAAGGCCTCTTACATTTTGATAGCCAAGCAGGAGAGAAGTTAGTTTTTTGAGCTATCAGATGGAGTTTGAGCCTTAGAGGAATTAGTGGTAACATTTGGAGGTAAAATCGGTGGCCGATTTATCTTTTTATTTACATACTCTTTAATAATTAAGTATTCCGGCCAGAAGTCTTTTGAGCAAACTTTACTAAAATGCTCGGCAGGAACACTTATTTTGAATGATGCGATTTCCCGTTCATATGAGAAGTTAAATTTTTCCACCTTTAATGATGCTTGAATTTTGGACCGAATAAAGGTCCTAATGTCATCAGATGACGTATTAGGGGCAAGCCTAGAAACAAAAATTTGTTTCATAGGTGGGACACCTACTATAGTGTTCGGAGCAACTGTAGCAGAAGTCGAGATAGGAGCATCTGTACTAGCTGGTAGAACGTTAGGTACAGCAGAAGGTTGATCATGTTGAGTCTCTGCAACATTAACAACTACTGCAGGTACCGCGACTGAAACGGGATCAGAACAAATGACATCCATGGGAACAATGTCATTGTTGGCAATCATTGACGCTGACGAGTGTCGAGGGGTGGGAGACGTAAATGACATTAGATTATTCGGAACAGACGAGTTGTTGACCAGTTCAGGGACATCAAGTTCGTTAGGGCCAATGGACAAACGAGTATTAGCTTTTTTACGCTTTGGAGACTCGGTTAAAAGCTTCATGCCCTTAAACCCAGAGTCCAAAGTTGCGAAACTATCCGCAAGTTTTTTGAAACCTGCGAATAGATCACCAAAGCCTTGCTTCGTCTGACGTATGAATCCCGCAACATCCCTTTCAACATCCTTGCATGACTCACATGTCCATCTTAAACCAGATTTTGAGCCAATTAGGTCGACTATACGGCCAGTGAATTTTTTCATGTGAAACATTGTCACAGAGCCAGCAGCAAACGAAACCCATTTTTGCGCTTGCTGGTACACGGCATTTTTTATTTTAGCAGACAAACATACTGCAGGTTTTTGATGCAAATAAAAATTTAATGAAACCAAAAATTGAAATAAGAATAAAAAAAAATTTGTGTTTATAACAGGGTATTAGTACGCTGATATCTACTTACAGAAAAACAGCAAGCACAAAATCACAATCGCGGGCGCGACGAAAGCAGAGAAAAGAATAGCCAAAACGGCCAACAACAAAACACAGCACAAAGAGCGCGAGAGCGGAAAGTGCCCGAGATCGGAAAGAGCGCGATATGTAATGATATACCAACAATGTGCTGTAGCAGTTCAAAACAAAACACAAATTTACTGTAAGCTCTCACAAACAGAAAATTAGGCCTCACAAATTGTTGGTATATTAAAACACACAATTAATTGTAAATTATTGAATATTATTACACTGTGACTAAACACTCCGACGTATAGCACAGGTATTGTTAGTTTGCAAACAAAATTATTTAATAACAAGGCGCAGGAAAGGTAAAATAACAAATGTTAGTTGACAGCAAAAAAAAACACGTCCGAATGCGAATGCGAATACGAGCAAATCTTAAATATTATTACACTGCGAAAAAACACACTGACGTCTAGCACAGGTATTGTTAGTTTGTAATAAAGATTTTTTAATAAAACGGCGCAGGAAGGGTGAAATCAGAAACACGTCCGAATGCGAATGCGAAATCGAGCGAGTTGCTTGGTAGTACATTATTATGTTTATTGAAAACATTACTATGTCACTGAGTGACATATTAGCTGATCAGATGCAGCTGCACCTGATTTGGCCTTATAAAAGTAATTATTTAATAACTTCTGTGTTTTTTGTCCGATTGTATCCAAATTTTCAGAGATCATTAAGATTGATTGATGACGATTAGTATTGTGTGTGCCAAACCTGAAAGGTTTAGGTTTAAAATGACTCTTGTAATGCGGGTATTTCCGATTTACGGTTGCGTAAGGGGGCGTGGCAAAAATCTGAAACAAACTTGATCTGCGTACAACAATAAGACACACTGTCCAGAATATTTGGTTGTTCTATCTCTTATAGTCTCTGAGATCTAGGTGTTCATACGAACAGACAGATGGACATGGCTATATCGTCTCGGCTGTTGACGCTGATCAAGAATATGTATACTTTATGGGATGATGCTTCCTTCAGTCTGTTACATACATTTTCGGAAACACCGACAGGTCAGAATAAATATAGTTTATAGGGTCACAGACGCATCCTTCTGACTGTTACGTATGTATATTCGGACAAAATCAAAAGGTCATGATTTTTTTTAAATCCATGACCTAAAAAAGTCAAGATCAAGCGTCAGGATAGTCAAAAACAGTGACCGTATAAGCAGAGAACACGCACAAGCAGCCACTTCTCGAGACTCTAGCTAACACACAAAATACAAACAAACAACTTCTTCTTCTTTCTTACGTGCTTTTTGGACTGTTTCGTGCTCAAGCGTTCGGCACTTCAGTCGCGAGGCTTGCGCTAACAAACAAAACAAGAACTATAATCCCACTCCATATTCGATTCCGAGCTACGATTGGATGAAGGACAATATAACCTACACTGAGAGCACCGCCGGTTTTTCCCGCAATCCACAGAACTGTAATAAATTGAGAATCTTGGGGGTTTCTATGCTTATTTTATATTCATACAGGTGCAAAGCACTTAACCCAAATTGCAAATTATAAATGCAAGGGTATGAATTGTTAACTTTGCGTTAATAAACTGGCACCCAAATTTGAATGGAAGTTGGACTCCGAATCTCAACTAAATTTCATCGACTGTTGTATGCAAATCTGCTTCAGTTCTGTCAGGATCGAGTTTTGGCAAGACTATGTGTTTGATTCGGTCTCGCAATAGCAGTCGGACGTGTTTTTTTGCTTCCAAGTAATTATTTCAAATTTTCAACAGTTTTGTGCCTTATTATACCCGCCTACCCAAAGGGTAGAAGAGTATTATAACTTTGTGCCGACCGAAAATGTATGTAACAGGCAGAAGGAAGCATCTCCGACCCCATAAAGTATATATATACTCGATCAGCGTCAACAGCCGAGACGATATAGCCATGTCCGTCTGTCTGTCTATCCGTCTGTCTGTCCATATGAACACCTAGATCTCAGAGACTATAAGAGATAGAGCCACAAATTTGTCGGGACAGTGTGTCTTATTGTTGCACGCAGATCAAGTTTGTTTTAGATTTTTGCCACGTCCCCATCCGCCCCCGTAAATCGAAAAAAACAAATTTCAAGCGTAATTTTAAACCTAGAATGTTAGCAAAATACTAATCATTATCTTAATGATCTCTGAAAATTTGGTTACAATCAGATAGAAAACACAGCAGTTGTTAAAGAATTACTTTTATAAGGCGTAATCAGGTGCAGCTGCACCTAGTTAGTTGCTATGTCACTCCGTGACATAATAATGATGTTCAATAAACCTACTTAAGTGCCGTCAAGCTAATAATTTTGAACAAAGAAAATTTTGGTATATTATTTTGGTATATTTTTAGTATATTTTTTTAAGAAAATATTTCAGTATATTTTTGAAAAATATTATATTTCGATATTAAAATTGGGTGGCGGGTATCTCGCAGTCGAGCAAACTCAACAATTGCTTTCTTACTTGTTTTTAAATATGTTTGTCTGCATTACCAAAAATTACTGGGTCCCAGCAAACTCTAAAATGTGTTTTGTTTGCTTTTGGCTGTGTGATATTGTATCATACCAGTGTGACGAGGCGTAGAAGGCCAGCCCGTCACATAGGTATAATAATAGATATAGACATAGTTATAAGCATAGTGATAAGCATAGCCGTAGAGATAATAATAATAGTATAATAATAGGATAACCATAATAGTATAAGCACGTATAAGCACTAGACAAGAAAGAATTAAAACAATGGGTGGTGACCGGACACCGAATGAAAACAGCTATTTCATAAAAGGTAGCAAAGAGCGAAAGCGCATAAGAGCGCTGCAGCGCGAACAGAAGCTGCAGCGAAGAGTGCATCCAGCATCAAAAGCTCTACTTAAGAGCGCCTGCGCGACGACCAGAGCGGATGTTGCGGAAGAGAGCAGCGGCTGCGCGCCAAAGTGAACTGACCTTTGGCCGCCGCTGAGCAACATAAATCAGCTGAATAAGAAAATCAAGAGGTAACATGGATAACCCGGGGACAATGAACGGGGACTTGGTGAGCGACCGCAGGGCAGCGAAGAACGAAAGTGAGAACGCGAGTTAAGTGCTGTAACGACAAGCGGACGAGAACAGAAGGAAGGCAAGAAGGCGATTAGAAGTTCCAGAGATTTCCAGCGGTAATCGAAGTAAGTTTAATGGCGGCAGCCTTAAATAAATATTAAGCTAAGATTTGAAATAGTCATGCTGAAGGGGTTTCCTTTTGTAAGCAACAAAAACTACACAGCAGTTCTCTTCTCGTGTATGAGTTTCACGCGAATAAAACAAATAAAGAAGAAAAGAATCTGAAATTAAATATAAACGACTGGCGTACACTCTTTGGGTTATTCTCCCCCTTTTGAATTTAGGCAGTTTCTGCATAAATATAAATTAGTTGCGGAAACTACCTGGCGGCTGAGTATCACCCCAGCGTAACATCCTTACACCAGAAATGTGCGGGCTTCAAAGGTCATATTGTTGACCTGATTAGTTCTAAGTCACGTTCAAGGTGAAAGTGCGAGTTATGCAGGGATGCAGAAAAGGACATTGCTGGATTCATTAGACAAACGAAAATAGGATTTCGAGACTTATTCGCGGGTTTTAAAAAACTGTCGGATACCTTCTCGACTGAGTCTCCAAAGCGAAAAAAGGCTAATACTCGTCTGTCCATTGGGCCTAATGAACTCTATATTCCTGAGTACGAACCCACCTTGTCCGTTATTACTCCTCGACACTATTCGGTGTTTTAATTAGTTGACAACGACATTCCCATAGAGGTGGTTTATTCAGATCCCGCTCCTTTTTCGGTTACAACAGAGGTTGATTCAGTTGAAGAAATTCAACATGTTCAACACTCTGAGATACCTAGTTTTCTATAAACTAATGCAGAAGCTACTATATCAACTTCTGCCATAGTTGCCCAGAATACCTTAGTAGTTGTTCAAAAGATAAAACAAGTTGTTGTTCCAAGGCTTGCCCCTGTTAAGTCAAATGACGATGTTCTGATCTTTATGCGTTCCAAATTTCAAGGTGAAAAAATTTAATTTTGCGTATGAACGAGAAATTTTATTCATCAAAATTAGTATTCTGGAAGAATACATTAGTACAATCTGTTGCAATGAATTGTGGCCGCAACATCTAATTATAAAAGAATACATGCACAAAAAGAAAAATTGGCGTCCGATTTCGCTTCCTCCTGTCACTATTAGTTCTTCTAACCCTAATTCATCAAAAAACTAATATCTTCTTTGGTGATTGTGTATCAAAATGTAAGGGCCCTTTGAGTAAATTAAAAAACCTATATTTAGTATATATTTTTCATTCGTTGGTTAAGGCATGACATTCTTAGTACTGAAATTATGTCGAATAAATTCACTGTATAAATTAATAGGTTTATTGCGTAGGTTATTCCCACGTAGCTGGTCTCCGGAATGCCTCCACGAAGATTGGGATATGCCGGTCTATCGGTATCCAATGAGTAGGGTTAATCCCACGCTGTTTAATCAAGATATGTTGGAAGGTACCTTGACCTTCTTTATCAAAGGCTCTTAAAGCTCAATGACCAATAATTAAAATATGACGGCTTTGCCGGAGTAAGAGTGACGAGCCAAGTGCTCTTTATTGTATTCAAAACTTAACTAAAATACAGATTATAAAATTTGCTAACAGCTACCCTAAAGAATGTGGGAGCATGAGCAACAGAGCTATAGTCGACAGGCCGACTCAGCATAATCGTAACACTACTATTGCGACACATTGCGAGAGTTAGGTTACTGTTGGTGCCTCTGTTGCTCGGGCAGTGCTATGCCCGCTACCCGCTACCAGGGCACTGACACGTTAGTATGCCGAGTCAGCACTATGCCCTGGGGGTTCTGCGCACTCTGAGTGCGAGGGTTACTTGTTAACTTATATAGACGTGATCGTATGCGGCGTCGCAGTGGTGGGATTCTTATTGCTGTCGATTCTGATACCTTCTCTGAATCGATCGACGAGTGTATTAAAAATGATATTGAAATTTTAGTTGTTAAATTAGTCTTTAGTATTATTAGTGTATTTATTACATGTTCCTATATCCCACCAGCTTCAGATAACTCTTTATACTTATTCAATTTTTCTGTAATTAATAAAATTTACGAAATGCTTTCTGACCGTGATTTTCTAATAGTTCTTGGAGATTTTTTTATCTCCGGAACATCATGGCTTTCGTCATGTGAATACGATATATTAAATCCTTTGTCAACTCACGATTTTGTTGATAGCCTTTTTGAAATAGCATTGTCTCAAACCAATGCTATATCAAATTGTCTAGATTGAATGCTTGATTTGATTTTTGGGTTGGATCTCAATACCTGCGCGGTGTGAATGTCTTCCCCTATTTCCCCACCTGAGGATTCTTACCATCCTACCCTGGAGGTGTTGATTGACCTCCCAACAAGGGTTTTGGGTTCAGGTGTATTACTGGAGAAGCGAGCTCGTTGTTTTCGGAAGGCCGATTATATAAAACTTTCTCAGCTTCTTTCGCACATTGACTTACAACTTTCTTTGTGTATTGATCTGGATAATGCAATTGAGATTTTTTACTCTACATTAAACTCTCTGTTTGATGCTTGTGTTCCTTTTGGTACTCCACAATTGTCTAATAGATCGTTATAGTTTACTAAAGAACTGTCATATTTATATAGTAGCACAATATGCTTCTCATATTACGCTTACATAAGCTTAAACTACGAAATACAATGCACAGAGACAACTCGAGCATCAATTCAGTCGTAGAACGACGCTGGTTTGATATGTGTGTATGTGTGTTTAACGCACATATACACATGAAGAAATATTGTCCGATTGCTTCAATTTTAATTTTTCAGATTTCAAACTGAGTTTCATTTCTGAAGTGTTTTGCTTGGATAAGGAAAGTGAATACTCTTCTTCATTTGCATATATTGCTCTATCTATTGTGAATCACGAATTGAATTCTTCGTTTCTACCTGTGACCTTGTTGTTGTTCTCTTCTGTTGCGTTCGTTTGTTTCAATTGATTTTGTCGCCTTTGCGTTGATGTTGCTGTCATTGATTTGCTTACTTTTTACTTTTGATTGCATGCAGAGACTGTACCTGTTGATCGATTTTTATTATGTTATTATGTTTAAATAATTAGTATAGACATATTATATGTAAATTTTAGCATATTTTATTCCGAGTTATTATATATGAATATATGTACATATATAAACTCGCAATAAAATATGCTGAAATTTAAATATAATATATATATACTTCTAAATTGATAATAATAACACAATATTCAAACAAGATCGACAGGTGCAGATTCCAGCAAGAGTAAAAAACCAAATCAACAAAATCACTACCAGCAGCAGAACACAATTCGTCACAATACGATGTCGAAGAAAACAAGGGCAAGGGGAGGGAGGGCACAAGGCAAGAAACCAAAAGAAAAACAACAATTGGTGCTAGCTGCAAGTCGAATACTCAAAATTTGCCTATAACTCAACACAATTGCATAAACATAAGTGTATTCACTAACATATTCAATGACGCAGCAGCAGTACAAGACAATCAGCAAACGTTTAGACGTTCGAATGCAACCGCTAACGGACTAAACGCAACCGAATTTTCTGGCATATTTTTGCTCGAGCCAACATGCAACTAAACGTGTGGCAATCTCTGACTATACCGAAACGAGTGTGTGGGTTTACGTTAGTATGAAATGGTATATCTACGTATTGTATGGTTAGTGGTAATACTTTCGTCCATATTTTACAACTTAAGCACTTGGTACGGCAGAATAATGTGAAACATGCGTTCATCAGCTAGTTCTACATTTGAATGTCTTTTGCGCACGCGCTGCAACATTTCTGTAATCTTCGCTTACACACACTACATCTCACAAACAACAGACAGTCATCTCTGTATCTCTAGTGTCAGTCTTTTCTCAAACCGTTGTCGATCCTCATCGAACTACTATGACCATCTGGCGAAATAACGGAGTAAAGCATACTCGCCAATATTGATTCTGTTCTACCACTGTTATAATACTGTTATAATGCTACTTATCAAAACCTGACATATCTAACACACATCTAACAAAACATCAGTGGCGACGTTATCCGTACCTTTGGAGTCACCAACCTCACCAGATGGATCGAACTAAGAATCAACTGACTCTGTACTACAAACCCCAGGTACCAAACCACCAACTATGAGAGGGATTCCAGAGCACACAGTATCGAGGTAACATTCGTCAATTCTTGGAAGAAGCCGAGAAAAGACGACAGAGGTTAATAAGTAAGTTAGAATTAGAGAATAATATTTCTGAAACCACTTTGTTTACTAGACTTATTCAAGATAGTATTGAGAATTTAATCGAAAAATTGCATTCATCTCAGAATTGTTAATCGCAACATCCCAGACATAAGATCATTAATAAATATATTGCAAGAGAAATGTCTTTGTGAAATGCCAACCGCAAACAAAGATAATCTTAAATCAGTCCCAAATTCAAACAGGATACTAGCTAATAACAAGCAAATAAATAACTAAAACAAACCTATCGCACCTTTTCAACCATTTTATAATAAAGTTTACCAACCTTATCACCAACCACATCCTTATGTACCATCCCATATACCCAGAGTTAACCCAAGTCCGTTACTTCATTACCAGCAGAGACCAATCCACCCTCAACCTAACATACCTACGACGCAACCAGCCAGACTAAACCCAACGTTTAACCGACACAATACTTTCGACCAAAATCGCTTTGGACCCAATTATGTAAACGTACCGACTAACTACCCTCTAGCTGGGAACATACCTACCAATAACCCTAGTAAATGACAGAGACCATCAGACAGTGGACAATCTAGAATGAGTATAGAAGAACTAAGATATCAGGAAGTGACACCAAGTCAGCCTGAACCATTATTATCCCTATTACCCATATTACCACCAATATCAGCCTTACCCTTATCAAATTAGCTACACCCCGGAACAAATTCAATATCGTCCCGAACAAAATCCTGACAACTTGAACACAATAGAAGAAGAAAACCCAGTACCGAACTACGACGAACAAGACGATACCGAAAAAGCAGAAAATTTTCGGCTAGTAGCCCCGGATCAAGACAATATGCATTAGTTAAACATGACAATAACGAATTAAAGTGTCTTATCGACACTGGATCCACAATAAACATACTCACTCGAAACATCTTCAACACATCTATCCAAAAAACTAATCATTTAATCTATACTAGTAATGGTCCATTATCCGTAAATAAAAGTACAAATCTGCCACCTAACAACTATTTCCCAATTTCCAAAGAGTTCTTGATCCACCATTTCTCAGACTATTACGATATGTTAATTAGACGCAACTTGTTGTCCGAAGCTAAAGCAGTTATCGAATATCAAAAGGGAACTGCTACTCTTTTAAAAAAAAAATACAAGATAAAGAATACTAACAACACTACAGAACAAACCCATATACAAGTAGATCCTTCATTTCTACAAGACCCTGTTTTCATAGAAACTTCCACACTCCAAGAAAACTTGTTCCGACTAGACTATCTAAATACAGAGGAAAAACGTAAATTAATCAACCTGTTAACGAAATACCAAGACATCTAATATCATGAAGGAGACAAACTCAGTTTTACTAATCAGAAAAACATATCATCAACACTACTCACAACAACCCTATTTACTCAAAAATGTATAGGTTCCAACAAACATACGAAGAACAAGTAGAAAAACAAATTCAGAACATGTTAGAAAAAGGAATTATACGAGAAAGTAATTCACCGTATTGTAGTCCCGTTTGAGTGGTACCGAAAAAACTAGGTACTTCTGGTTAACAGAAATTTTGCATCGTAATCAATTAAAGAACACTAAACGAAATCTCAATAAATGACCGATACCCTATACCGAATATAGACGAAATATTAGGAAAGTTAGGAAGATCCAATTACTTTACAACAATAGATCCTGCAAAAGGGTTCCACCAAATTGAAATGGACACAAAATAAATATCTAAGACCGCTTTCTCAACAAAGTATGGGCATTATGAGAATACACGAATGCCATTTGGGCTTAAAAATGCCCCCGGTACATTTCAACGATGTATGAATAATTTACTCCGTCCGTTCCTAAATAAATGGTGTTTAGCGTACCTAGACGACATCATAGTCTTTTCCACCTCTTTAGAAGAACATCTACAAGCCTTACAAGCAGTTTTTGAAAAGTTATCATCAGCAAATCTAAAACTTCAGTTAAATAAATGCGAATTTCTGAAACAAGAAACAACCTTTTTAGGGCACGTCATTAATAAAGACGGAATCAAAGCAAATCCAGAAAAAATAGAGGCCATATTAAAAAACTCCCTACCAAAAAAATCCAAGGAAACTAAAGCATTCTTATGACTCACAGGAAAAATTTATACCCAACTTCTCCGACACCGCCAAACCCTTAACTAAATGTATTAAAAAAAAAGCAAAAATAGATACCAATCAAGTAGAATATTTAGAACCATTCTAAAAATTGAAATTACTAATTTCCGAAGACCCAGTCCAAAAAATACCAAACTTTGAAGGGGAAATTTGCATTAACGACCGATGCCAGTAATGTAGCACTAGTAGCTGTCCTCTCCCAAGATGGACATACTGTTAGTTACATCAGTAGAAGATTAAATTAACATGAAGTTAACTACAGCGCCATAGAAAAAGAATTGTTAGCAATAGTTTGGGCAACCAAAACTTTCAGACATTATTTATTGGGACGACATTTTGAAGTAGCATCTGACATTTAACCATTGTGTTGGTTACATAAGCTAAAAGAGCCCAACGCAAAACTGACAAAATGGAAGATTAGACTCTCAAAATACGACTTCGACATAAAATACATTAAAGGAAAAGAAAATCATGTCGCAGACGCACTTTCCAGAATAACTATAGAACAAACATTTATTGGTGAATCCACACAACATAACGCAGAAGAGGACAGTAGTAATTTAATAGAATTATCGGAGAATGCCATTAATTACCACAAAAGACAAATTATCTTCACAAAAGGTCCTAAAAATACACAATACAAGACATATTTTAAAAAACAAATTTTACACCTTTCCTACAAAGAAATAACCCTACAAATAGCTAAAAAACAGTGCTCTGTATATCGACAATAATGCAGACTTCGAAATGCTTCAATGTGCGTATACCAAACCATGAATCCAAAATACACAAAAATATTCAGAAGCCTTATTTATTAAAAAACATCCCAACTTATGCAAAATTTAATGAATTGGTTTTAAATACATACGAATAACTTTTAAACCAGGAATTCAGAAAACGATAAAACTTCTTAGCTAAACATATTACTTCCCCAATAGCCAACTAATCATTCAAAATATAATTAATGAATGTATAATTTGCAACCTGACAAAAACAAAACATCGTAACACAATGGCAATGAAAGTCACTCCCAAGCCTGAACAGTGTCGTGATAAATTCGTAATAAATATTTACTCTTCCGAGGGCAATCACTATTTAAGTTGTATAGACATCTATTCTAAATTCGCTACCCTTGAACAGAGAAAAACAAAAAAATTGGTTAGAATGCAAAAATGCTCTAATGCGCATATTTAATCAGTTGGGAAAACCCAAGCTCTTAAAGGCAGGCACAGGGCCGTCAGCCATTAGAGGAAGCAAGGGAATCAATATGTAATCCCAGTATTGGCTGGGGCACGTGCGATCCTTGCTGCTACTGTCGGAATTGCGACTATACTCTCCACGCGAGGGCGGCTGGAAGCAGGTCATGTCTCTGATAGAGGTGCTGACTAATTGTAGTCGGGCGAAGATCGTGAATCTATAAATCACCCCAATCCAAGGTGGAACAGCATACGCTGATGGTTGCATGGGGGGGGCCCCCTGTCTCTAGTATGCGGACTCTGGATACCTGTCACCCTCCAGTTTCATTTAGACTTTCCACGGTACGCGGGCTATGCCATGGATGACCTTCCCTTCCCGCCTACTCGTTGTATCAACTTCATCGATCAACAACAATATTTAGAAAAGTCTGATACGGCTTCAAAAGTATTATCCCTGGGCGATACCTTCACGCCTGACCCCTACACCAGCACTGCAGCTAGTGGGCTGCTGGCTTCCAATCCCAATACTACGGGTCTCGACTCTAGTATTTTAGGGGACCCAAATAGGCCACGAACTCGCTTGGATACAGGGTTCGCTAGTGCTGAACTTCCGTCCAGTAGCGGTTCAGTCCGGCAGCAACCCGTCGAGGTATTGTCCTCTACGGACGCCTTTATTAAGCTGAAGAGCCGCGAGAAGAAGCTTTTTAAAGCTGCACTCGCAAAGGGTTCAAACCGAGCGAGAACTCTAGTTATCGCCACTGCGCCCCCCGTTAACAACAAGGCTAAACGGACGCGCGCTGACGATATCATCGTCGAGCCCACTAGCTCTTCGAAGAGGCCCAAAGAGACTCATAAGTGTGAAATTGGGCATCGCTTCGGGTGATTCATGTAAACCCCTCTCAGCGGAGCAGTTGGCTACGTTGAAATCCAGTATATTAAAAGCGGTGCTGTTGCACTCCACACCAGATGTTAGCCCATGTTTCGAGGGCTGTATACCCCGAAATAAGTGGCTGCTTCTGGTGTTCGAGGCCTACTGCCAGCACCTCGGACCGCAACCCACCCGCAAGGGTGCCTCCGGTGAGCGGAGTCGCAAGGCGACAAGGCAAGTGGCCTTGTCACGACCGCCATTAGGAGAGTGAATGAGCAGACTTAAAGTGCTCCAGGCGAACCTGCACCAAGCCAGAGGAGCGTCGGCCACACTGTACAGGGTCTTCTGTGATGATGAAATCAACCTGGCTCGCGTCCAGGAACCATGGGTGATCAGTGACCACATACGTGGGCTATCATGTGGATCACATTAGTTGTTATATGGCCGTATGGGAGGTGCCCCTCGCACTGTTATACTTTTGGGTAACAGTGTAAGACATTTCCCATTAACTAACTTTCTCCACAGAGACGTGGTGGCAACGGCTATTGAGGTAGCCACTGCAGACAGTGTCCGGGAAGTTGTGATCGTCTCTGCATACTTTCCGGGCGATGTGGATGAGTTACCCCCAGCAGAGATCCAGCAGCTGGTGGACTTCTGTCGTCGCCGGTAGATCGACGGAAGTCGCTCTCCACAGGTTAGTGGGGAAAATTGAGAGAGACTTCGAATCCAAGAACATTGCTTTATGCTCTTTTCTGGATATAGTAGGTGCTTTTGACAATACCGGCTACGGGTCCATCTCTACTGCTCTAGAGCGCAGACGAACTGCCTGTCCCTTGATCCGGTGGATTGAAGCTATGCTCAAGCACATGATAATCACTTCCACCCTGGACTCCACGACTGCATGCATTAATGCAATCAAAGGCTGTCCCCAGGGACAAAGGCTATCCCCCATACTCTGGTCTCTAGTAGTTGATGAACTACTCGTCTCACTCTCCGAGCAGGGCGTTGAAGCGATCGGCTATGCTGACGACCAGGCTCTAATAGTGACCGGGAACTATACCAGCACCGTGACAGAGTTGATGCAATCAGCTCTGAACACGGTATGTAGATGGTGCGCAGATGTTGGTCTTAGCATCAATCTACAAAAAGTTATTATAGTTCCCTTCACTAGGCGCTATTCCATTGATATTGGTCAACTTTATATCAGTGGCTCCCCTGTGGGGCTATCAAACGAAGTCAAACATCTAGGAGTAACCCTTGTGACGACGCCAGGTCGCACAATAAACAGTAATACTTAGTGGCACGGAGCCTATTATTATTATATTAGTTAGTAAGAGCACGGAGCTTATTATCAGATTGTTATTAGTTATTAGATTGTTATTATTAATATTAAGGGCACGGAGCCTATTGTTATTATGAGTTATTATATGGTTATTATTAAATGTAGAATAAGAAATTTCCCAGCGTTAATATTAATACTAACATAAGAAAGCGTCACAAGGCGCAAAGCAGCGCACTGTTAGCAACGCACAAAAGAGCAAGGGCTCGAACAGCTGCGACAGTATGCTAACAGCAGCGCTAACAGCAACAGCAACCCTGCGATCGACAGCACGATCGCCGCCTATAAAAGCAGCGCATCTGCCACAGAGACGGACTTAGTGTTCGGCTCCGGCCTAGTCAGCAGCAGCAGCAGGAACAGCTCGGGTAAGTCTTCAGATCTCTACTAAAACTAACCAACTAGCTGGGCAACTGGAACTCGGTTTCCGAATCAGTTCTAGCGCTAGCATCTAAGGCCGGTTTACGAACCACCTTGGAAGCAAGCGACGCCAATCGGGAGTGGGAGATCGGTTTCCGAACCATCTCACAGGCACCACTTCTCTGGAACCGGACTGGGAACTGGTTTACGAATCATCCCCACGTACCTTAGGACTAATCAACATAGTTTGGCACCGGGGCTGGTTTTCGAATCAACCCAGGCTTACCTCTCAGGTAGGTTTCCGAATCACCACAGGAGCAAGCGACGCCACTAGGGAGTGGGAGGCAGGTTTCCGAACCGTCTCACGGGCACCACTCTACTAGAGAACCGGGAACCGGATTAGGAACGGTCCCGGGTAGAATAAAACCCCCCTCCTCCCAACACCCCGTAACCAGACCAGACGCAGTACGTCCAGGACCGACCCAGACGGACCACACCCACATAACGCCGTGAAATCATCACAACGCAGGGAAACCCGCCTCATCGGCTCCCCAGACACGGAACGGTTACGGTCGCAGATCGAATCTTCCACTGAACATTGCTGGCCAGGATTCGGTCGCCGGCACAGCCTCGTGCAACCCTCATCACGCAGGAAAACCCGCCTCACCGGCACCCCCGACACGGAACGGTTAAGGCCGCGTAACGAATCCCCCACTGAACATTTCTGGCCAGGATTCGGTCGCCGGCACAGCCTCGTGCAACCCTCATCACGCAGGAAAACCCGTCTCACCGGCACCCCCGACACGGAACGGTTAAGGCCGCGTAACGAATCCCCCACTGAACATTTCTGGCCAGGATTCGGTCGCCGGCATAGCCTCGTGCAACCCCCATCCCGCAGGAAAACCCGCCACACCGGCACCCCCGACACGGAACGGTTAAGACTGCATACCGGATTTCCCACTGGACACTTCTGGCCAGGATTCGGTCGCCGGCACAGCCTCGTGTAACCCTCATCCCGCAGGAAAACCCGCCTCATCGGCTTCCCCGACTCGGAACAGTTAAGGCCGCGTACCGGATCATCCGCAGGACATTTCTGGCCAGGATTCGGCCACCGGCACAGCCTCGTACAATCCTCATACCGAAGGAAGACCAGTCTCACCGGCTTTCCCCGACGCGGGACAACTCGGACCCCGACACGGGACAACTCGGACCCCAAACCGGACCTTCCCGCTGGACACATCTTGTCCATATATTTACCTTATTTACACATTATACATTCCGTTCAATAAACCACGATAACCCCGTGCTCCTAGTCTCTCTGTGGGGATGGTAGAATCTCTTTTACAGGTAAACGAACTAACGGTAAGTCCTACACAAATAATTTCTGTAGGTCGACCTGGACACCCGCCAGCTACTCCCGGGTCGCTCCAAAAAGAGGTCATTACACCCTCGATAAAAGACTAAATTGGAACTCCCACCTTAGCAATACCCTCACAAAGACGACCCATGCCATGTGGGCCTGCAGGAGATTCTTTGGTAGAATCTGGGGTCTTAAATCCTGCACCATCCGGTGGCTTATTGCCATGGTGGTCAGACCCATCGTCACCTACGCTGCTATTGTGTGGTGGCCAAAGGTTACGCAGGTCACTGCCATCAGCAAATGCAATAAATTGCACAGGCTGCTGTGCCTCTGACTAACAATTGCACTTCGTACCTGTCCCACCGCAGCATTGGAATCGATACTAATTCTGACTCTGCTGCATATCCCAATTAAAGACGTCGCCGCTATGAGCCTTCTTAGAATCAAGCTCCCATCAGGGCTTCTAGCTACCGAATCAGTACATACTAGCCTAATCAAAGACATTCCTGGCATAGATATCTGCTCTAGATTAGATACTATGACTAAGGAGCTTTTCTTTGGTGCTAAATTCAAAACCCTCATCCCGGACCAGAAGAACTGGGACTCTGGCAACCCCATCAGCGACCCCTACGGTATCCACTGGTATACCGACGGGTCCAAAACTGATCAGGGGGTTGGAGCTGGGATCTTTGGACCCAACTCTAAACCCTCAATTGCTATGGGCAAATGGCCCACAGTCGTCCAATCTGAGGTCCATGCCATCGAGTTCTGCTGCCGTCTGATCCTAGAGAAGGGGATTAGAGGAGTGAACATTAACATCTTATCTGACAGTCAAGCCGCCATCTTAGCCCTCTTCTCCAAAAGAGTAAGCTCTCGACTGGTGGCCGATTGCTGGAACTGCCTCCAGAGACTGTCTCTAATTAACAACGTCACCCTTTTATGGGTACCTGGACACTCTGGTATCCAGGGCAATGAGCTGGCGGACGAACTTGCTAGGGCCGGTTCGTCAGCTACTTTTTCCGGCCCTGAGCCTTTCTGTGGCATGGGTTGGTCAACCATCTCAGCTATTGTGAAAACCTGGGCTGTTTGGTTGACTGATCGCTACTGGTCTGTCCAACCAGAGATGTGGCAAGCTAAGGAGCTTATCAATCCCGTGGTCGACCGAAAAACTAGCTTATTTTCCAGGAGGGAAAATACCTCGTTGGGTATCTCAATGGCCATCATACGGTGAACTATCACCTCACCAAAATACGTCTATCTTCCAATGCTAATTGTAGACTCTGCAAAGAAGACGATGAGACAACCAGACACATTCTGTGCGACTGTCCAGCCTTGGTATGGACTAGGAGGAAACATCTGCACGTGGATACCGCAGATCCCGAGCATATTGTGCGTTCCTCGACGAAAGATTTGCTCTGCTTCATTAGGGAAGCAGAGCAGCTTTTGTCTAGCAAGGGAAAGCCTTATAGGCACAAAAGATCACCATGGTCGCAGTGCCTTGCCCCTTCTCTGCTGGGAGACGCTCTTATCATTATTAATAATAATAATAATATGGCAGACACAGACAGTGCATTCGCCAGTTTAGCCCTTAAACGTTGGCTCGAGTCCAAAGACAGAATTAAAACTTAACACTACAGAAATAGGCGTTGCAGACATAGAAAGACTTCACAAAACAATTAACAGTAAAATTTGCATAATAAAAAATTCCGACGATAGTGAGGCAAAATTAAGCAAGATAGAAACAATTCTCTACGTCTACAACCACAAAACTAAAATCAACACTACAGGACAAACTCCCGCCCACATATTTCTTTACGCTGGACAACCAACCTAATATACACAATTTAACAAAGAAATCAAAATTAACGAAATAAACAAAAATATAACAGACTACAAAATTGACACTAGATATAGAAAAGTACCATTACAAAAGGGCAAACTAGAAAACCCATATTAACTTACAAAAAAACGTTGAACAAATCGACGACGATCATTACAAAATCACCAACAGGAACAGAGAAAGACACTTCTATAAGACACAATACAAAAAACAAAAGAAAATTCATCAAATTCCTACCCTATAGGCCCCTGGTTCATCATAATATTTCTCCTCACTTCTGCAAACTATGCCAAACACAACAACTTCTTATCATAGCCCATAGCCCTATCAAACAAAAAACTATTCACACTATTAACATAATACCCTACCCAGATAGAAACGGTTATCAGATTGATCACATAGATAAAGACACCCATTGTGAAGAAAATGATAAAATTTATAACCAAAATTACGAAGATATAAATAATGAATGTTTTAAGAGTATTATAAAACGAACCAATCCTATATGTAATTTTGTCCCACCACAGTTAATCAAATAATTAAGTATCTAGAACCAAGCAGTATCCTTACTTGGAATATAAAAGACACTATTATAGAACAGAATTGCCAAGAAATAAATAAAAATTTAACAATTAACGGAAACAATTAACAAGTAAGAAAGCTACAGTCGAGCTTACTCGACTGTGAGATACCCGCCACCCAATTTTACCATCAAAATATTACATTTTTCAAAATACACTGAAAAAATACTAAGAAAATATACTAAAAAGTACAAAAATAATATACCAAAATTTTCTTTGTTCGAAATTATTAGCTTGACGGCACTTTAATTGGTTTATTGAACACCATTATTATATCGCGGAGTGTCAGCAACTAACTTGGTGGAGCTGCACGTGGTAACGCCTTATAAAAGGAATTTCTTAATAACTTCTGTGTTTTTATTCGATTGTAACCAAATTTGCAGAGATCATTAAGATGGTGATTAGTATTGTGCGTACCAAAATTGAACATTTTAGGATAAAAGTGACCTGTAATTCGGTTTTGTTAGATTTACGAGAGCGGAAGGGGACGTGGCCAAAATCAAAAACAAACTTGATCTGCGTGCAACAATAAGACTGTCCCGAAAATTTGGTTGCTCTATCTCTTCTAGTTTCTGAGATCTAGGTGTTCATACGGACGGACAGACGGACATGGCTATATCATCTCGGCTGTTGACGCTGATCAAGAATATATATACTTTATGGGGTCGGAGATGCTTCCTTCTGCCTGTTACATACATTTTCGGTCGGCACAAAGCTATAATACCCTTCTACACTTTGGGTAGGCGGGTATAATAACAATAAAACAATGTAAAATCAAAATAGGAAAAATAGTGTTAAAAGAAAACTATCTGAGTCCCGAAATAAATCTTATTGTACACACCCTTAGAACTAATAAAAATAAGACAAATAGAACATAGGGACATTGTAAGTCTAATACCAGATAATAATATTACATTCTCTAGTGTTGTATCAATCCTAAGCTTCACATCTTGTATCGTTTATATCTACTTACAACTAAAAACTAAACAACTATAGAAACACAAGATACAAGCCCAACTGCATTACCAAGATTATATGCGTCAACCCCAGTAGAAGCATTAGCTTCCTTTTAAAGGGAGGGAAGTAGCATAATATACTTCTCATATTACGCTTACATAAGCTTAAACTACCAAATACAATGCACATACAAACTTGCGCATGCATAAATATTTAACAGTACGTAACATATGTGCACCCATGTTATGCACCATATTGTATGCACCCAACCATAAAAAAAAACTAAACTCTATGTACGATTTTACATTTCAACAGAAAATCGTACGCTGCAGCAGATACCGAGACGCTACCATCAGTATCAATAGAAAGGCTCCATACGCTCCATGCTGACCCTAAACTAATAATAACCTTTTGCAGATAGGCACGCAGACTCATGTGTCACACCATCTGGTTGCAATATATTGTTATCTGTTAGAGTTAAGTACCATTTGTCTTAAATAAGCGATAATATTACATTCCTATCATTAAGATTGTATGTAGACTTAAGCCATTCAGAGAAGAGCTATATAAACCCTTGCTCTGATGGAAATAAAACCAGTACGAAGGAAAACTCTAACGTATTCATTTCTCCGAAGCCCAATTGGTTTATGAACTTATTGCGGCGACTTCTGCCACTGGTTCATGTACTTGCGGCAAAGCAACAAAACAAACAAAAATGTTGACAAGATATTCCTGTTTCTCGCGACTCACTTCGAGCCAAACAAAAAAACCACTGTACATTTAGTTTTAAGCTGACAGTGTTTTCAATTACTCGAGAATAACTACAGCTTTGATCTTTGTCTAATGGATCATTTGTTCGAGTCAAAAAAAACGAAAGTACGGAAGTATATATATAATATATAAGGAAACTGTCTCTCTCTTATATTTTTCTCGCTATTCTATTGCTCGGTTCCATTTCTATATCTTAAATAATCATAGCTGCAGGGATTATTTGAGAAAGTGTAGATAAACGTTTCAGTGAGAGCCAGCGGAAGACGTCAACACTTCCAACATTATTTTTTTTTTTTAAAAGATAACTTATAATGATCAAGGTACTGCCGATCTGTTTGCTGATTTTTTTCAAACGACTTATTCCACATCAACTTTCTATAGAGCCCAGCCTTATCCGTATCAAGTAAACCAAGCGAATTGCATTTTTGGTCCTGTAATTGCAAGGGCTTTGTGTCTAAGACTGTCCAAGTCACTTCTGGTGTACCCCAAGGAAGTCATTTAGGCCCATTGCTGTTCACATTATTTATAAACGATCTACCGTCCGTTATATCATACTCTCGCATACTTATGTATGCAGATGATGTTAAGATTTGTCTGACTTTTAATGATCCCATATATAGTCTCAGATTGCAATCTGACATTGATTGTTTTCAATCATGGTGTGCTATATATTTATTAAATCTTAATTACAATAAATGTAAATTTATGACATTTTTCAGGGGAATTCCTCATTTAAATAATTATCATTTTAATGATACATAACTTGCAGTTGACAAGCATGATTAGCTTTGCCGCCCCAGTCAGAACGACTATAAATTTTGTTCCCCTCTCTCTTTCCCATTGTAGTACTAACTAAGCCAGTGATAATCCTTTTCTTATTTATGTGTAAATTACAATAAATTTTCTTATGTGATTTGCAATACTAACACTATGTTTAAGATGAAAACCTTACTTTTTGAAAACTTGTCTCAAGTATATTATTGTCAACACTGGCAAGTCATCCACATCACATTTGCACTACGTCAGGGTGACTGCCCAGAAGTTTTTCTAAATGGTTCAGCAATCCCAAGAAGTAATTGTGTAAAGTACTTAGTGTTACATATCGACCACTTACATGGAAAAACCATATTGTTGCTAAACGTCAGCAATTAAAACTGAAAGCTATGAAAATGACATGGCTACTAAGTCGAAACAGCGCATTAACTCTTGAAAACAAAGTAAGACTCTACAAAGCAATACTAAAACCAGTGTGGACCTGTCCTATACAGATATGGGGAACTGCTAGCAACTCGAATGTCGAGATCATATAGCGTTACCAGTCCATAATTTTACGGAAATTAGTTAATGCACCATTTTATGTAACTAATGCAAACATACATAAAGATCTCAATATCCCTCTAGTTAAGGAAGAAATTAAAAGACATAGTAAAAATTATACTGAATGATTATGCAACCATGAAAATAATCTAGCCTTAAGTTTATTAGATAATAGCTTTACAATAACAAGATTAAAACGACTACATATCCTTGATCTCCCAGATAGGTAATCAACTGTAACCAAATGTGAAATGAATATAACAATGGATTTCATTGGGAATCTACTGTTCCTGTTAGTTTTATCTTTTGTTATTAATTTACGCATTGTCTAATGTTAATGTTAAAAAAAAAAAAAAAAAAAAAGTATATTATTAGTATTAGTATAATTATTATTATTATTATTTTTTTTATTGACGAGGTGTCCTCTACTTCGCTCAGCTACGCAGAGCTGCATAGAGGAACGCTCGCTTCACCATCTCCATCTTCCATCTCCATCTCTCCCATCTCCATCTCCTCCATCTCCTCCTCCTCTATCTCCTCCTCCTCCATCTCCTTCTCCTCCTACTCCTCCTCCTCCTCCTCCTCCGCCTCCTCCTCCTTCTCCTCCTCCTCCTCCTCCTCCTCCTCCTCCTTCTCCTCCTCCATTTCCTCCTCCTCCATTTCTTCCTCCTCCATTTCCTCCTCCTCCATTTCCTCCTCCTCCATTTCCTCCTCCTCCATCTCCTCCTTCTGAATTTCCTCCTCCTCCATTTCCTCCTCCTCCATCTCCTCCTCCTCCATCTCCTCCACATCCATCTCCTCCTCCTCCATCTCCTCCATCTCCTCCACCTCCATATCCTCCGCCTCCTCCATTTCCTCATCCATTTTCTCCTCCATTTCCTCCTCCTCCATTTCCTCCTCCTCCATTTCCTCCTCCTCCATCTCCTCCTTCTGAATTTCCTCCTCTTCCATTTCCTCCTCCTCCATTTCTTCCTCCTCCATCTCCCCCATCTCCTCCTCCTCCTCCATCTCCTCCTCCTCCATCTCCTCCTTCTCCATCTCCTCCTCCTCCATCTCCTCCTCCTCCATCTCCTCTTCATCCATCTCCTCCACATCCATCTAATCCTCCTCCATTTCCTCTTCCTCCATCTCCTCCTCCTCCATTTCCTCCTCCTCCATTTCCTCCTCCACCATTTCCTCCTCCTCCATCTCCTCCTTCTCCATTTCCTCCTCCTCCATTTCCTCCTCCTCCATCTTCTCCTCCTCCATCTCTTCCTCCTCCATCTCCTCCTCCTCCATCTCCTCCTCTTCCCCCATCTCCTCTTCTTCCACCATCTCCTCCTTTTCCTCCATCTCCTCCTCTTCCATCTCCTCTTCCATTTCCTCCTCTTCCTCCATATCCTCCTCCTCATCAATTTCCTCCTCCTCTTCCATTCCCTTCTGCTCTTCCTCCATCTTTTCCATCTCCCCCTTATCCTCCATCCCCTCCTCCTTCTCCTCCCAATTTCCCGGAAGAGGAGGATTATATATAATAGAGAGGTTAAAGTTTAAAGGTTAAAGGTTAAAGGTTAAAGGTTAAAGGTTAAAGGTTAAAGGTTAAAGGTTAAAGGTTAAAGGTTAAAGGTTAAAGGTTAAAGGTTAAAGGTTAAAGGTTAAAGGTTAAAGGTTAAAGGTTAAAGGTTAAAGGTTAAATGTTAAATGTTAAATGTTAAAGGTTAAAGGTTAAAGGTTAAAGGTTAAAGGTTAAAGGTTAAAGGTTAAAGGTTAAAGGTTAAAGGTTAAAGGTTAAAGGTTAAAGGTTAAAGGTTAAAGGTTAAAGGTTAAAGGTTAAAGGTTAAAGGTTAAAGGTTAAAGGTTAAAGGTTAAAGGTTAAAGGTTAAAGGTTAAAGGTTAAAGGTTAAAGGTTAAAGGTTAAAGGTTAAAGGTCAAAGGTCAAAATGATTCCCGGAGGAGGAGGAGGAGGAGCAGAAAATTAAATTATATAATAGAGAGATTTGTCTGTATTGTCTGTGTTAATTGTTCGCGACCTCCGTTTCCTCACGTTATGCGGTTGCCCCTCGTTTGGAAAGGCGGGTGGTTGCGTCTGCCTGAGTCCGCGTTAACAAGCCCGATCTTGATGTCGTTGGGCCACTTGATCGTACTGCCGTTAGTACGTCAACGTCCATATCATAATGATAATTACTAGTCGATGACCTTGCTGTCTAAATACTTTTGATGATTTCCATAAGATTGCGGTTCTGCATTTCCAACGACAATAAATTAGAATCAGTACCATAGTCTATAAGCAAAGCATATCTTCTTCTGGTGTCGGGAGGTTTTGTTATATTCCTTTTTATCTTTGGATATTAGTTATTGTATCTGTACAGCAAGTTGTGTTCATTACTGACGCTTCTGACAGAATGACATTTCACTATAAATGGGATGTTACCTTGCTAGCGTGTAAGCTTCTTGCTATCAGTCTTCTTTTCTTCGAATATTCCAGCAAATACAATGTCCCCACGAAGTACACGCACATACGACGGCCACACTAATCATATTATATGATATGTACAATGGTACTCTGATATGTTTAGTACATGTCACTCGATTTGGAGACCCGAGCTAACACAAAACATAAACAACTATTGTCTTTTGTCCCTGTGTTTTTTAAATATTTTTACATCTTTTCAGTCCTTTGCACCAAATCACCATAAGCGTGCTCAACGTTATGGTTTTTCTGTTTCGAGCGTCACACTAACAGGTAAAACAAGAACAACGTTCCCACTCTCATTTCGTTCTCAAGTGACGAATGCCATCGTTTTTTGTACTTATTTTTTGTATTGTTCTGGCTGCCCTGTACCCTGAAACTTCAGTCGAGTTGCTCTACTGTAACATACCTTAAATGCAACACTAATTAAGGGCAACCATCGAAATATTATATTTTTTACAGAAATTACCAAAAATGTACCAAAAAATGTGCAGAAATTTACCACTATCAAAACTTGATCTGCGTGCAAAAACTAGATATATTATTACCAAATTTCCCAGAGCTCATATAGACGGACGTTATATCTGTTACATTCTTCGGCACCAAGTTATAATACTCTTCGACCGAAGGGGTAGACGGGTACAAGAACATTTAACTTCAGAAATTCAACAAAACATTTTCATCAGTCTAGAAGCTGATGAATCACTGATTTGTATGACAGAAAAATTTAGAGATTCGGCATTAGTTAGAATACATAAGGGGCTTCCGAAAATTTAAAAAAATTCGATGCACATTTATGTGGTTGAAAAGGTTCTGCAAAGGTTTAACCTTTTTTATGTAATTGTCTAAACTACAACTAATTTTATTAAACAATTTTAAATGGATAGAGCTACATCTTACATCAAATTTAGACTTTGAAATATATATTGATTAATTCTAGTTTTATTTTAATGTATTTTTAAAATTGCGCATATTTTGTCAGTAACCTCACAATAACAACTAATGTGTGTATCGGCCGTTGCACGTCTCTCTCTCTGCACTTTAGTTTGTTACAATGCGGACAATCGATTTTTTTCAGCCAAACTGTATGCGCACTAGAAGTTTCGGTTACATATATTCTAACAATTTAAATCTACATATTTTTGTCGCCGGAAGTAAAAAATGTAGGAACAAAAAGAAGCATTCGTATCGCGCGTGCAAAAGATCTCACGGCCCCATAATCCGGGTCATAAAGACAAACATTACAAATATTGGTATAACTTAAAGTTGAATCAAAAGCGAAAATAGGATACAGATTATCTCGCGCTAACACACACAACAAGTACGTTCTCGCTTTTACTCACAGAAGCATAATTTTGTTGCAAAAGAGCCCTGCTTTGGTCACGACCCTCGTGTCTTTTAAATTTAGAGGTATGCTCTAAAGGTCAAGTCTCGTACTCACCGCTGATCTAGGTCCTCATTTTAATGCAAACACCAGAGAAAGAACGCTTTTGAGAACATCGGAATAGACAGCGCCTTAAAGGACAAATCAAGGCCAGTGAAACACGTAAAGAGAAACCGGTTCGACGGAGGAGGAGCATCGTAGACCTGCTTATGGGCGAGGAAAATTAATTCCAAGTGTATTCCTAAAACGATAATCCGTTCAGCGATTCGAATCTGATATTCACTTTCGACTGGTGGTTTAGTTTCGCATTAGTGACGGATGCGTTAAACCTATCGATCTACTGGCTCAGTACGTTTCCGCTGGTAGCACAGACACCACTCTGGATGATGATGTGGAGATGGAGGAGCTTAAGGACCCTTTAGTTGATATTAAAGTGTACGAAGAGCTGGAATATGGTAAGCATATGGGCTTTTGATATGGTTACATTGTACAGGATGAGCTGCAAAAATAGCCAAAGTTACAGCGTTGTCAACGGTGTTGCGGATATATTTCGTGGCAAAAATGCCAAATTATATACAATTTTCAAAGACGATCGAATAGGAGCAATTGTCACAAGCATACTAAAAGATCATTAATTCAACAACTGTAGCGTCTAACGATATAGGACAGACGATCTGCGCTGGCGGAGGCACAAGTTACCGTATCATCAAAATAAGCTCACATCTTCCGCAGACACACTCCACTGGCACTAGAAGGCGGACAGCATCACGAGAACATCGACATACATACGCATAAATACACAAAAAGTCTTGAGCACAAATAAGAATGCGGGATTTTCTTTGCGATATCTCACATTGACCCTTCTATACAAACACGCGCTCTATGCACCCGAAACACAGGCATATAGACTTAGTGAAGGGAATACTCTTTGCAAGCTTGAGTGAAGATGAGTTAGAAAGACTATTCTATATCATCCAAGAGAAAAGAAACGGAATAAAGACATCCGAAAGCTTAGTATGCATTATATGCTCTTAAGAGATGAGCTGAGTAAGGGTATACACAAAACAAGGCTACAAACCAAATCATAAATCTAATGGTTTTCTTTCTGAATCTGAACCCTAGGTTATTTTTTGGCTGACAATGTCATAAAACCTTTTCTGTGCGAGGCGATAGAGATCTAGGGGATCCATACAGCAAAACAGAGAGAAGTAAGCTACTGCTCTTTGGATTAGTCCAGCAGCAGCCAGTGGCATACACTCTGATGGGTGCTCTGGTTGAGATAATGGAAGAATTAGTTGCCTAGAATATGACTCGCAGAAGCCCGATAAGTCAGCAAACTTCAACCCATTTTGAAATGAGCTCTAAGCAATTGGCTTGTTCCTTCTGAGGGAAAACCGCATCTTCTTTGAGAGCAAAAATTCTAGAGTAAGCCCACTAAGGGCTGGGTCCCTTACCCAATATGGTCTGGTCTTAATTGACCACTTCTCACGATATATAGATCATAAGTTCCTTAAAACAATATCTTCCGTGACCCTGGTAGACGCAATGAAAAACATATTTTGTAGACTGGAATATATATACATATAAGGAATTATATAACTACTGCAAAGCATGCGGCATTGAACAGGCTAGCATCCCACTACTAGAAAGTACTTAAACTGGCATTGTCGATGCTCGTAGCAGACATCAACTTAATCGTCGTTTTAAACTTAGTATTAAATCATTATTACTATCCTGTCGTAATTGGTGTTATTGACATTGAAATTCAAACTAAACACCTCTTGTTAGCAGTAGTAATTCGTCTTCATATAACGAGTCATCATTACCACTAGTAATATAAGCGATACGATTATTATAGCTGATCTGGAACACATGTATATAAAATAGCTAGCTCGCTGTACATTGTGTTCGCAAATCGACAGAAGAGAAAATAAATTAGAACATAAACAATTTATCGCGCCGTTTAACTTTTAACAATTAAGGTCGGCGAAAGGTGCTGTAAAATAGCATCTTCTTGTAACATTGGTGACCCCGACGTGATTTTTTTTTGTTTTCTTTATTTTGGCTAGGTTTCGGTTGTTTTTATTTTGGAAACTTTCTGACCGTGCTAACTTGCACTATCTCCGGAGGCATATGTACGCGCGCATATAATCGGTCAGAGCACGATTTTGGTTTTGCGGAACCGCAACTCAGTCACAAGTTGGTCCAACCTAATGTGAACAGGTTTCCACCCAAATCAACGCGAAGCATGTACATTGCGTCATCTAATCAATCGCAATGCCCGTTATGCGCATTTAAGGATCACTTTTTAGCTAAAAGTGTCAAGTTCTCAAATGTCGCTGTTCTGCCCATCTAGACCACAGGAGGATGTTCGTCGCAAACATCAACTTAGTCGCCGCTACGAAATTAGTATTCAATTATTATTATTATCTTCTGGTTGAAATTGGTGTTGACTGTCAGTTACACACATTTAAATTTAAACTTAGCAGTTCTCGTTAACAGTAGTAATTCGTCCCGAAGTAATGATACATCATTACCACTGTTAATGTAATTTTTTTTAAATTTAGTAAAAATGGGTGGAAGGAATCTCACAATCGAGCAAACTCGATAGTAGCTTCCTTACATTGATAAAAAGAAAAAGCATCAAGTACACAAGGTTTTTAGATTTTGTTATTTGCCACAATTTTTTTTTAAGTACGGTTCCAAAATTCCACATACACCTCCAATTCGTTTTGTAAAAAAAACATAGGTCAAGCTGCTCAAAATGTATTTATGTACTTATGTACGTGTACGTATGTACCTACTATGTCGCACGCGACAAAATTTAAACAATTAAGAAAGCTACTGTCGAATTTGCTCGACTGTGAGATACCCACCATCCAATTTTACCATCGAAATATTATATTTTTGAAATATATACTGAAAAAATACTAAAAAAATATTCCAAAATAATATACCAAAATTTTCTTTGTTCGAAATTATTAGCTTGGCGACACTTTCGTTTGTTTATTGAACACCATTATTATGTCACGGAGTGAAAGAGCAACTAACCAGGTGAAGCTGGCACGTAATTACGCCTTATAAAAGTAATTTTTTAATAACTTCTGTGTTTTTTATCTGATTGTAATCAAATTTCAAATATCATTAAGAAGGTGATTAGTATTGTGCGTGCCAATATTAAGCGTTCTAGGTTTAAAACAACGCTTGGAATTCGTTTTTTTTCAATTTGCATCGGCGGAAGGGGGAGTGGCCAAAACCAAAAACAAACTTGATCTGCGTGCCAATAATAAGACACACTATCCCGAAAATTTGGTTGCTTTATCTCCTATAGTCTCTGAGTTCTAGGTGTTCTTACTATATATCGCTATATCGTGTTGGCTGTTGACGCTGATCAACAATATATATACTTTATGGGCTCGGAGATGCTTCCGTCTGCCTGTTACATACATTTTCGGTCGGCACAAAGTTATAATACCCTTCTACCCATTGTGTACACGGGTATAAAAATCAGGAAACAATGTACACGTACACAAATCTACTTTTTATATTGTAAGTAAGGAAATTGTGAAAAATTAGCATACTATATACAAATCTTATAACAAGTAAAAGAAAGCAAAATAAAAAATTTACAAATACAGTCTTTTCCACAAAGAGTGTTGCGGTGGCTCGGAACCAAATGCAGATAATCGATGCCGTCGCTACATAACATTACCGGAATTAAATTCCAACACAAACAACCTATACATAAACCGATTATACTGCTTATATAAAGAAAAATGATATACTTTTTCTTTACACTCTTAATATTAATAATAAATATATGTATATACATACATACATATAAACAAACAAACGCTTATAAGGAAATTGGCCGATACCATTAGAAAGGATACGCGTTCTGTTTAAGGGATATCAGCTGCCACTAGATCACGAAAAGCAAATCGTACAATTTCACTTCCTCCTATCACTGAAGAACTTCAATTGCAAACGTCATCTAAACAACCCAAAAATCCAAACCACACTCCAAAATGACCGACTGTAATAGTTCGGGCAACACTCCTTTCCCCAGTCACACACTGCGGTCAGTGGATTCAGTTCTTTACTTCCAAACCCAGATTATGTCATGACTTATGTTGATCGCTTGCAAACCTTTGATGGCAATCCTAGACAACTAGATAGGTTCATCATAGTTGTTGAAGAAATACTTATGCTCATCAAGGGAGTAGACCAAATACCCCATGGACTGCTCACCTTAAGAAATATAAGGCTTAAAATCATTGGAAAAGCAGATGAAGAATTAGACGTGATAGGTACCCCATTAAATTTGGATGATATCAAGAATAACCTATTAAGCCACTCTATTAAACGAACTTGAAGCATTCTCCAATAATCAAAACTTGAAACAACTATTCTTTGGTATATCTAACATCAGCAGCTAACTTTTTTTAGTAATGAAAATCGGTGAACAAAGTAACCAGATAAGAGAAGCTAAAAAGAATCGTAAGAATTACAATAATTAAAATAGCCGCAACAACAGTTATGACCGCAACAACAGTTATGACCGCAACTGTCGAAACGATTACGCTGATCGTAATAACCGGAACTCAGGCTATTCAAACCAACCTAGATCTTCCAATCCATATCAGGACAATCAAGACCAGAGAGATAACAATGAGAGTACTGGCAATAATAACAACCCTTTTAAATCCCATCCCAATTCTTTATACAACATAAGAGAGGACAATAAACCATCGTCCCAAAATTTTCAAGATTATGCCTTAGAACCCCAACTCATACCTCCTCACTCCCCAACGTCGAAATTAAATTTCCTCATACTTCTCTTTTAAAATTTTTAATTGACACGGGTTCTACAAATTCTTTTATCGACCCCAAATACATAGATAAGACAAGTGCAAAGATTTGCAACCCCCCATTGTACTTAAAACAGCACTTAATAGTTTCGGAGATACACCAGCAAACGACCCTTCCGTTTCCGATAGGTGAAGGTGACAGGTGAAGGTGACAGGTGAAGTAACACTACTACCTTTTTAATTTCATTCATACTTCGATGGGTTAATATGAATGGATCTATTAAGACATCTTAGGGTTCAAAAAAACTTGCCTAATTCACAATTAAAAACTTCAAACTTTACCTTACATATATTCAAATACGATAAATAAGCCTCGAACGTTTATAATGTTCCTGCCTATACTATTACCATTACCGGTTCAAAACGGACAGGGTGAATTTCACTTTGACACCATTACTATCAATAATGACCCAACAATATATGGGGGTATCTACAAATCACAAAATAACATCATAACCTTTGAGGTAATTAACTACAGCTATTCAAACAAATTATTGTACATATTTAGAAAATCACCTCGAAGGAACACCTTATTATACAGCTAACAATGTAGAACTTTTGAATATTTCTCTCGACCTACCTCAATCCCAAGAGTAAACAAACTTTATAAATTCTCTCTATGTAGAACACCTAACCTCAGAGGAAAAACAGCCATAAATATCCTTATGTGAAAAATTCTGTGACATCTACTATAACGCCGACGATCCTCTCACCTTTACGAACAAAATTTCACATTCTATCCAAACTACCGATGATATTCCTATACGCCTTAAATACTATAGATAGGAATTCATCCATAAAGAAGAAGTTAAAAAGCTAGTAGAAGCCATGTTAAAACAAGACATAATTAAGTCCAGCTATCTGACAGATAACCCATACCCAACATCAACGATATAGGCAAAACATAGGCAAAGCCAAATATTTCTCCACATTAGACTTAACTAGTGGATTCGATCAAATAGAAATGAAACGAAAAGATAAAAGTAAAGCCGCTTTTGCTGTGGAGGGGGGACACTATGAATTTGTCCGAATGCCATTTGGATTTAAAAATGCTCCCGCTACCTTCCAGAGGGTAATGGATAATGTCCTAGGAAGTTTAGTAGAATCCGTGTGCTTAGTATATTTAGACAATATAATAATATCCTTACAAGAACATTTTACGCACCTTAAAACTGTTTTAAAGAAACTCAGAAATTCCAATTTCAAAATACAACTAACGAAGTCCGACTTTCTTAGAAAGGAACCCGAATTTTTAGGTCACATAGTCACACAGGAAGTAATTAAGCCAAACCCGAATAAAATCATCGCGATCAAAAATTTCCTATGCCCTAAAAACAGGAAATCTATCAAATCTTTCCTTGGTCTATTAGGTTATTACAGGAAATTCATAAATGATTATGCCCGAAGGGAGGATGTTCGAAGCAGACATCAACTTAGTCGCCGTTCAAACAGTATTAAATCATGTAATGAGTCACGTGATGTTCGCAGCAGACATCGTTCAAATATAGTAACAAATCATGTAACGTTATGTTCGGTGTAACAACGAGTCATCGTTACAACGTTTGATGTAGTGCGATACGTACGATACGATAAACGTATGTATAAATAGCCGGCTCGCTGCACAATTTTTCCTATTTTGTATTTCTAATACCAAGCAAGTATATGTATATTACATCGAAAAAACCGACAAGGGATAAAATAAAGTGCAACGCAACCATAACCTCGCGCCGTTTTAATAATTAATATCGGCGAAAGGTGACGCAAAACAGCATCTCCTCGAACATCATTATTATGTCACGGAGTGACATAGCAACTAACTAGGTGCGGCTGCACTTGATTACGCCTTATAAAAGTAATTCTTTAAGAACTTCTGTGTTTTTTATCCGATTGTAACCAAATTTTCATAGATCTTTAAGATAATGACTAGTATTGTGCGTGCCAAAATACTAAAATGACGTTTGAAATTCAATTTTTTTGATTTACGGAGGCGTGCAATAATAGGACACACTGTCCCGAAAAATTTGTTACTCTATCTCTTATACTTACGCAATATAAAAATTAATTCTTTAATGACTTCTGTGTTTGTATCCGATTGTAACCAAGTTTTCAGAGATCATTAAAATGATGATTCGTCTTGTGCGTGCCAAAATTTAACGTTCTATGTTTAAAGTACCCCTTTAAATTAGTTTTTTCGATTTACGAGGGCGGAAGGGGGCGTGGCAAAAATTTAAAACAAACTTGATCTGCGTGCAACAATAAGGCACACTGTCCCGATAAAGTTGGTGCTCTATCTCTTATAGTCTTTGAGATCTAGGTGTTCATATGGACAGACAGACAGACGGACATGGCTATATCGTCTCGGCTGTTGACGCTGATCAAGAATATGTATACTTTATAAGATCGGAGATGCTTCCTTCTGCCTGTTACATACATTTTCGGTCGGCACAAAGTTATACCCCTTCTCCCTATCCTTTGGGTAGGCGGGTATAATAAGTTAAGAACGGAATTTATCAAAGTGCATATACACCTGCATTGCATAAGCGCAAACACTCACAGTACACCAGCGACACGTGCGCAGCGTCAGCAACATAGCCAATATAATTCTTAGAAGCGCAGACATACCGCCAAAATATTGTCACACGCTCGCAGCACATCAGCGGATCGAGTTACCATTGACACACCCCTTCCATCCGCTAAGCCACCACGGCTTTCAAATCATTAACCACTTCCACTACCAGCATACTCCACACTCTCCCAGTACACTAAACCGGGAACAGGAATTCAAATGGGTCAGCTCCACAACATTGTTTAGGCTCCACCTTTGACCACACATCCGGCATAATGCTAACACAACAATCAGCAACTTTGGTATAACATTTTGCACAGCAACAGCATACTTGGATTAGCTACAGGCAGCAAATTCACAATTGTTTACATTAAGAATTTCTGTCATACTTAAGCTGAGGCTTCATGCCAACCACTTTTGTAACGAATAAACAGATCTTATTTTGAGTTGAATCGAATAACACTTCTTTATTTTTGTGCGGAAGAATAAACTTAAACTAAAACTTGCCTTATACATAAACTTGCCTTACACCTAAGTGACTAGTAAAACGTTACTACCTAAAGGCTTAATACAAACCACTCCAAACGTTGCCTCTCAGATCTCACTGTGGTAACTGGCGCAGCCAGCAAGCAACCTAATACATTAAACTAAAAGAAACGGGTCGTCAGCCGTCAGAGGAAGCAACATGTAATCCCAGACCCCTAGCACGGTCATGTCTCTGATAGAGGTGCTGACTAATTGTAGTCGGGCGAAGATCGTGAATCTATAAATCACCCCAATCCAAGGTGGAACAGCATACGCTGATGGTTGCATGGGGGGGGGGTAGCCCTGTCTCTAGTATGCGGACTCTGGATACCTGTCACCCTCCAGTTTCATTTAGACTTTCCACGGTACGCGGGCTATGCCATGCATGACCTTCCCTTCCCGCCTACTCGTTGTATCAACTTCATCGATCAACAACAATATTTAGAAAAGTCTGATACGGCTTCAAAAGTATTATCCCTGGGCGATACCTTCACGCCTGACCCCTACACCAGCACTGCAGCTAGTGGGCTGCTGGCTTCCAATCCCAATACTACGGGTCTCGACTCTAGTATTTTAGGGGACCCAAATAGGCCACGAACTCCCTTGGATACAGGGTTCGCTAGTGCTGAACTTCCGTCCAGTAGCGGTTCAGTCCGGCAGCAACCCGTCGAGGTATTGTCCTCTACGGACGCCTTTATTAAGCTGAAGAGCCGCGAGAAGAAGCTTTTTAAAGCTGCACTCGCAAAGGGTTCAAACCGAGCGAGAGCTCTAGCTATCGCCACTGCGCCCCCCGTTAACAACAAGGCTAAACAGACGCGCGCTGACAATACCATCGTCGAGCCCACTAGCTCTTCAAAGAGCCCAAAGAGACTCATAAGTAGTCCACGAAACCACTAGCAGTTGACTACATTGAAATCCAGTATATTAAAAGCGGTGCTGTTGCACTCCACACCAGATGTGTTAGCCCATGTTTCGAGGGCTGTATACCCCGAAATAAGTGGCTGCTTCTGGTGTTCGAGGACAGCAGCACTGCTAATTGGGTCAGGGAAGCTGTTGGACACATCAAGTCCATCAGCGCCCTTGACGTCAAATTGCTGGAGGAAACGAAGTTTCCCAAGGCTCACCTCATTAACTCCTGCTAACTTCCTGGAATACATTGGGCTCCAGAACGCCAGCAGCTTATCCACGAAGCTGTGGCGGGTGGTGCAGCACAGCATGAACGGCACAACGACTCACCTCGCAATGTTGGTTGACGAGGAGTCGTACAGGGCTCTGACGGAGTGCCAAGGGAAGGTGAAATTCTGCTTTGGCAGGGTCAAACTGATCCTAAAGAATTCAGCTCCCAAAGCCTCCTCCGCCACCCCTGCTCCATCCACATCCTCACCCGCTCCCTCTCCTGCCTGTGCCGCTCCGGCAACGGCGCCAGTGGTTCCCTCAGAGATGTTAGCATTGGCTGACCCTGTGGCCTCCACGAGCGCTGCGGCCGGATCGGTACCTAAGCTTCCTTCCCCCACCCCACCGGCCATCGTGGTCACGGCCCCGAAGGGCGCAACTAGGCGTGTGACGTGTGGTCACCGTCCGACAACCGTCAGAAGTGCCTCGGTCAGGCCCAGGCATTCGTGGTAACGACTCTCGGGTGGGGCAAGGCAAGTGGCCGTGTCACGACTGCCATCAGGAGGGAGAATGAGCAGAATTAAAGTGCTCCAGGTGAACCTGCACCACGCTAGAAGAGCGTCGGCCACACTGTGCAGGGTCGTCTGTGACGATCAAATCAACCTGGCTCTCGTCCAAGAACCATGGTTGATCGGTGGCCAAATACGTGGACTATCATGTGGATCATGTAAGTTGTTATATGACCGTATGGGGGGTGCCCCGCGCACTGCTTTACTTTTGGATAACAGCGTCAGACATTTCCCATTAACTAACTTCATCAACAGAGACCTGGTAGCAACGGCTATTGAGGTAGCCACTGCAGATGGTGTCCGGGAAGTTGTGATCGCCTCCGCATACTTCCTGGGCGATGTGGATGATGTACCCCCAGCAGAGGTCCAGCGGTTGGTGGAATTCTGTCGTCGCAACAACCAGCCGGTGATCGGCTGTGATTCCAATGCACATCACACGATCTGGGGGAGCAGCGACATCAACAAACGTGGTGAGTCCCTCTTAGACTACTTACTGTGTTGTCAATTAGATGTAGCTAACATAGGGTGCAAACCCACTTTTATCAATGCTATTAGGGAAGAGGTTTTAGATCTCACCTTAATCAGCAACTCCATAGCGAGTTCGCTTGTTAACTGGCGGGCCACAGACGAAGCCACTTTGTCAGACCATCAGCACATCTGGTTTGACCTTCCTGGCCAAGTCGAAATTCGCCAAAACTCCTTCTGTCCGAAAAAGACAAATTGGGAGCTCTTTAAAGCCTCTGTAACTTTCAAAGCAGACCTATTGGTCAGCAATCCTAACTCTATCAGTGAGATATAACCCGCTGCCAATCTGCTTCAAGATGTTCTTATCTCATCCTTCGAGGACAGCTCAGTCCAGAAGTCCCTAAGGGTCAATCGAAAAATTCCGTGGTGGAATGAGAAACAGGCTGTACTTAGAAGGAGGGTTACAAGCCTTTTTAATAAGGCTAAATATAACCGTGCTAGTTGGGACGTCAATAGGGACGCTCTCACTTACTACAACAATAGCATTAGACGAGCTAAACGCGGTACATGGCGCAGCTACTGTGGTAGCTTAGAATCGTTGCCAGAGGCAGCGAGACTTCATAAAGTATTGGCCAAAGGGTCGTCTAATTGAATAGGGCTTCCTAAATGTGCAGATGGCTCTTTCACTCAAGATCGCAGAGAAACACTTGAGCATCTACTACAAGTCCACTTTCCGGGTTCTGTGGCAAATTCAGATCTCTCCGGTCGCGATGACACCACTTTGTCACCGGACTCACGCGGATTCAGCCTATCTGGATCCATCTTCGACCCGAAAAGGTCAAATGGGCTGCAGATTCTTTTGCTCCTTTCAAAGCCCCAGGGGGTGACAAAATCTTCCCAGCCCTTTTACAAAACAGCATGACTCATATTTGTGATCCACTGGTCGGCCTTCTTAGAGCTAGTTTTACTTGGGGATACATACCCATCTCTTGGAGGAGAGTTAATGTAGTATTCATCCCCAAGCAAGGGAATCGTCCGCTTGACCAGCCTAAGTCCTATCGGCCGATCAGTCTTACTTCCTTTCTGCTTAAGACGGCGGAAATGCTCATAGATATGCACTTTCGGTGCTCTCTGCAGACGTCGACACTTCTGCATCCCACGCAGTTTGCGTACATAGCCGGCAGATCGACGGAAGTCGCTCTCCACAGGTTAGTGGGAAAAATTGAAAGAGCCTTCGTATCCAAGAACATTGCTTTGTGCTCTTTTCTGGATATAGAAGGTGCTTTTAATAATACCGGCTACGGGTCCATCTCTACTGCTCTAGAGCGTAGAGGAACTGCCCGTCCCTTGATCCGGTGGATTAAGGCTATGCTTAAGCACCGGATAATCACTTCCACCCTGGACTCCACGACTGCATGCATTAATGCAGTCAAAGGCTGTCCCCAGGGAGGGGTTCTATCCCCCCTACTCTGGTCCCTAGTAGTTGACGAACTACTAGTCTTACTCTCCGAACAGGGCGTTGAAGCGATCGTGACAGATTTGATGCAACTCTCTGAACACGGCAAGTAGTTGGTGCGCAGATATTGGTCTTAGCATCAATCAATAGGGGTAACCCTTGATAAGCAACAAAATTCAGCAACACCCTCATTAAGGCGACCCATAACATTTGGACCTACTGGAGATTCGTTGTTAGAATCTGGGGTCTCAAATCCTGCACCACCTGGTGCCTTTTTGCCATGATGTTCAGATCCATCATCACCTTCGCTTCAATTGTGTGTGGGCCAAAGGTTGTGCAGGTCACTGCCATCAGAAAATGCAATAAATTGCAAAGGCTGCTGTGCCTCTCACTGACAAGTGCACTTCGTATCTGTCCCGCCGCAGCAATGGAATTGATACTGAATCTGACTCTGCTGTATATCCAAATTAAAAAAGTCGCTCCTATGAGCCTTCTTAGAATCAAGCTCCCATCAGGGCTTCTAGCAACCGAATCAGGACATACTAGCCTAATCAAAGACATTCCTGGCATAGATATCTGCACTAGATCAGATACTATGACTAAGGAACTTTTCTTTGGTGCTAAATTCAAAACCCTCATCCCGGACCGGAAGGACTGGGACACTGGCAACCCCATCAGCGACCCCTACGGTATCCACTGGTATACCGACGGGACAAAAAACTGACAAGGTGGTTGGAGCTGCGATCTTTGGACCCAATTCCAAAACCTCAATTGCTATGGGCAAATGGCCCACAGGCTTCCAATCTGAGGTTCATGCCACTTTTTGCGGCCCTGAGCCCTTCTGTGGCGTGGGTTGGTGAACCATCTCAGCTATTGTGAAAACCTGGGCTGTTAGGTTGCTGATCGCTAGTGGTCGGTCCAACCAGGGATGCGGCAAGCCAAGGAGCTTATCAATCCCGTGGTCGACCGGAAAACCAGCTTACTTTCCTGGAGGGATCTTCACCTCCTCGTTGGCTTTCTTAGTGGCCATCATATGGTGAACTATCACCTGACCAAAATGAGTCTGTCTTCTGATGATGAGTGTAGACTCTGCAAAGAGGACGATGAGACAACCAGACACATTCTGTGCGATTGTCCAGCCTTTGTATGGACTAGGAGGAAGCATCTGCACGTGGATACCGCAGGTCCCGAGCATATTGTGCGTTCCTCGACGAAAGATCTGCTGTGCTTCATTAGGAAAGCAGAACAGCTTTTGTTTAGCTAGGGAGAGCCTATAGGCACAAAAGTCTTCCATGGTCGCAGTGCCTCGCATCTTCTCTGTTAAGAGACTACCTTTCACTAATAATAATAATAACAAGTAAGAAAGCTACTGTCGAGTTTGCTTGACTGTGAGATACCCGCCACCAAATCTTTCCATCGAAATATTATGTTTTTCAAAAATATACCGAAAAACATACGAAAAATATACAAAATAATATACAAAAATTTCCTTTGTTCAAAATTATTAGCGGCACTTTAGTTGGTTTGTTGAACACCATTATTATGTCACGGAGTGACATAGCAACATCAAAGTACCAAAGTATCGCGGAATCTTACACAGATAATCGTTGCTATCAGGGTACAAAAACAAAGGTATTCATCATTACAAAAAAAAAAACAATGCGAAAAAGAAGAAAAAAAATCCAAATGTACTCCAACGACTCGGAACCTAACGCAGATAATCGCTGACGTTGTAGTATAAATAAAAACAAAATTAGTGTATATGCTGATTCTGAACTCAAGAAGACTGTTTTTTCTATACCCGCCTACCTAAAAGGTAGGAATTAATACTAATCATTATCTTAATGATCTCTGAAAATTTGGTTACAATCGAATAAAAAACACAGAAGTTATTGAAGAATTACTTTTGTAAGGCGTAATCAAGTGCAGCTGCACCTAGTTAGTTGCAATGTCACTCCGTAACATAATAATGGTGTTCAATAAACCTACTTAAGTGCCGTCAAGCTAATAATTTTGAACAAAGAAAATTTTGGACAATGGAAAATTTTTCCCGAAACCCTACCTTTTCGGTAGGTAGGTAAAATATTGAACTGCCCATATGATAGCGAGCATTTCCTTTTCTATGGTTGAATGGGTTCTGCTAGCAAAACAGATTGGCTTGTCGTTTTGTAGTGTTCCTTGTGATAAGACGGCTCTTAATGCAAAATGGCTTGCATCAGTCGTTAAAATAAATGGTTTTCAGAAATCTGGGTATTGAAGAATGGGATCATTGGAAATAAAGGTTTTACAAAATTCAAAGGTTTTGAGGAATTCATCGTTTATTTCGACAGATTTTTTCCCTTTAATTTGTTTGGTCATGGGTTGGGTGATTCGGGCATAATCATTTATGAATTTCCTGTAATAACCTAATAAACCAAGGAAAGATTTGATAGATTTTCTGTTTTTAGGGCATGGGAAATTTTTGATCGCGATGATTTTATTCGAGTTTGGCTTAATTCCTTCCTGTGGTACTATGTAATTTAAAAATACGGTTTCCTTTCTAAGAAAGTCGGACTTCGTTAGTTGTATTTTGAAATTGGTATTTCTGAGTTTCTTTAAAACAGTTTTAAGGTGCGTAAAATGTTCTTGTAAGGATATTATTATATTGTCCTAGGACATTATCCATTACCCTCTGGAAGGTAGCGGGAGCATTTTTAAATCCAAATGGCATTTGGACAAATTCATAGTGTCCCCCCTCCACAGTAAAAGCGGCTTTAGTTGTGTCTTTACGGTTCATTTCTATTTGATCGAATCCACTAGCTAAGTCTAATGTGGAGAAATATTTGGCTTTGCCTATGTGATTCCGCTAAATTATTCTTGCGGATGCAACGTACCGTCCTGGTACAACGCAACAAGAAAAAGGGCTCTCGAAACATAAGTGCGAAGAAAACAGAACCGATCGTTGTGTGGTTATAATGCGAAGTGAATTTTAATGAGAGCAGGCGAACGCTGCTTACTTTAACATAGCTATTAGTTAACAGCATGATGGTGACATAGCAGTTTATGTAGACTTAATGCTAACAATTCATTTCTCTGCATTTCTCTTATCATGCTAATGTATACAACTTACTGCTAACAATTCATTTTAGTCTTACGTTTAACATTTCTAGTATATTACTATCATTATAATAACCAAACATCGGCCGCGTTGATATTCTGTGATTCAATTAATTGGTATGGGTGCCAGCTTGTGTATGGCGCGCTTGTAAAGTCCTGATTTGGTTCTAACTGTCGCTACGCGGACCTTTCCGTCGGCCCATGCTGTTGTTTCCTGTACCACTCCTGTTACCCACAGTTGAGGAGGTACGTTGTCTTCGTGGATGAGCACTATTGTGCCTGGCATTAGGTTCGCGGCTTCTTCTACCCATTTGCCGCGTTGTTGCAGGCTGAGCAAATAGTCCCTTGACCAATCCTTCCAGAATCTTAGCTTGATTGCGGATACGAGTTGCCATCGTTGAAGATATGACAGACTGTTGTCTGGCTTTGGCTGCTCTGACTCTGGAGGCAGCGAAGTGAGCGTTCTTCCCACCAGCAGATGAGCGGGTGTCAGTACTTCCCCATCGTTTGGGTTGTTGGTGTTGACGATTAGTGGCCTGGAATTTAGCACGGCTTCGACCTCGATGAGCACCGTTTGCATTTCGTCTTCCTTGAGCACAGCTTTGCCTATTGCCCTGATCAGAAGGTGCTTGGTGGACTTTACAGCAGATTCCCAAAGGCCGCCCATGTGCGGCGCTCTGGGTGGGATAAACTCCACTGTGAACCGGTGCGTAGCTGCAAAGGCCATAATTCGGTCGTCCTTGGCATCCATTGCATCCTGTCGCTCTTGCAACATGCGAGCTGCTCCCACAAAATTGGTTGCATTGTCGCAATATAGCTTGACAATGGACCCGCGGCGACCAATGAACCTGGATAAACATAAGATGAATGTATTAGTCGATAGGTCTTTAATTAGTTCTAAATGTACAGCTTTAGATGTGAAGCAGACAAACACCGCTATGTACATTTTTATAGCCTGTTTGCCTCTTTTGCCAAGCATGATGTGAACTGGGCCAAACAAGTCCACTCCGCTTATTTCAAATGGTCGATTTCCAGTTAATCGATCGGCGGGTAAATTGCCCATAATTTGTGACAGTAGCTTCGGTTTGTAGTGGAAACAATGAACGCATTTTCGAACAATTGCGTTGCATTCTCTGCGTGCGTTAATGAGCCAAATTGACTGTCTTAAAAAACCTATTAATGCACGAGGACCAGCATGACAGTTGGTACGATGCAAATGATTAAGATACAACGTCACGAATTTGCAATTCTTTGGCATTAACAATTGGAACTTGGCGTTGTGAGCTAAGGGAGCGTGCAGCAGACGACCTCCTACTCGTAGTAAAGTTATAGAGCTTTTACCAAGTTGCTCTTCGACCAAAAAGGGATTAAGTTTTCGCAATGACGTTTGCAAACTTAGGGATTTCTTTAATCTTTCAATTTCTGTGCTGAATGCAGTATGCTGAATTACTTTTACTGTGATCAGAAAGGCACTGGCCAATTCATTTGCTGAAGGGCAAGTAGCTCATTTTCTTCAGTTAACAAATCGCTGCACGTAAACAATGGTTCTTAACACCTTTAAATACGAGGAAGAGTTTTCAATTAGAGTCATTAAAGGGTTCTGCTCTACATCAGCCGCGATAAGCGCCGTGACTGCCTTTTTCTTTTCCAACAAGGAGTCTGATTTTGTAAGCTTCACATGTTCGTTTTGAGGCCATTTGTTTTGTTTGCGCAATAAAAAGGAGGGACCATTGAACCACTAAACAACCTCGTGATACAATATCAGCAGGGTTTTCGTGTGTCGGTACATGCATCCAGTTTGCAGATGCGGTAATGTCTTGGATTTCTGCTACCCTATTGGAGACAAAAGTGTTTAGCTGCGAAGGATGTGTTTGTAGCCAGTGTAGGACTACTTCAGAGTCCGTCCAAAACACTATCTTTTCGACGGAGAACGGCAGAATTATTCGCACTTCTTCCCACAATTTAGCTAGCAAATGAGCTGCACATAGCTCAAGTCTAGGCACTGTTTTAGTTTTTAGAGGTGCGACTCGAGATTTTGCTGTAAGCAAGTTAACAGCCACTCCATTTGCATGGGATACTCGGACGTATATGCAACAACCGTATGCTCGTGTTGATGCATCTGCAAAGCCGTGTATTTGGCATTGCGTTTTAGTGCTTGCGCCTACAAATCTTGTTACTGTGATTGCGTTCACACCATGAATGTCTAAAGCCAATAATGTCCACCTTTTGTGTACATCTGCAAGAATTGGATCATCCCAACCCAGGTTTAGTAGCCAAATCTCTTGCATGAACATTTTGGCTTTGGTAATGATTGGGCATAGAAGCCCTAGTGGGTCAAACAAACTGGCTATGGCTGACAATATAGCTCGTTTGGTTGTGACTTCTGCCAGTGCAGTCGGCTTAAGACTGAATTTGAATATGTCAGTGTGTGGGTTCCAAATTAAGCCGAGAGTCTTGCAGTCTTGCTGACCTCCGTTTGAGATGATTGTGCTGTCTTGTTGACCTTCGCCAAGTTGGCAATTCGAAGCCCATTTGGTAAGCACAAATCCAGCAGGCTCTACAATTTCAACGAGTTGCTGACGAAGGACTTTTAGCTCGGCTATTGTGTCTGCTCCAGTGAGCAAATCATCGACATAAAAGTCAGAAGCAAGTGACATAGAACCAATGGGATGCGATTCTTTGTGGGTGTCACTCAGGTGTTTGAGGCATCTGACAGCAAGGAAGGGTGCGCTTGCTGTGCCATATGTGACTGTGTTGAGACGAAACACCTGTAACGGTTCAGTGTTTTTTCGTCTCCAAATTATTAATTGGAAATTTCGCTGCGCCTCGTCAACTAGAACTTGACGGTACATTTTTGTAATATCTGCTGTCAAAGCGTATTTGCGACAGCGAAATCTAATCAATGTTGCATAAAGACATGGCTGTATGGTTGGTCCAACCATTAATATGTCATTCAATGCTACTTGGTGGTCTTGCATGCTCATCGAATACCACTCTAAGCTTTGTCGATGTGCTTTGTGGTCGTTCTACGCATTGATATGGTATAAAACAATGCGGCTCTTTCGGGATTGCATTTTCTGTTGGCGTCATATGACCCAGTGCCAGATACTCCTCCATGAATTGCATGAACATTGATTTTATTTCAGGCTTTTTGTCAAGGCGCTTTTCTAGGGACACGAACCGTCTCCTAGCTGTTTCGAATGACGAGCCTAGAGATGAAGGGCTTGATTTAAATGGCAAAGAAACTTGCAATCTACCGGAAGGCGACGTTGTGATACTTTTTAGAAACGATTTTTCACACATTGATTCTTCTGGGGTGTATAATCTCTCTACTGATGCATTTGAAACATTGTGGCAGACTTGTTGCATATTGCTCACCATAGAGCAGGTTAATGCTGATCGAGAATCTGTGGACTTGCACCGTCCCGATACCACCCACCCAAAAACAGTGTTTTGCAAAGTGAGTGACTCCCTTCCCTTTACCTGACCATCAACCAATAAATCGAAAAAGGCGTCTGCTCCTAACAGTAAATCCACCCTGTTTGGTTTATAGAAGTAGGGATCAGCCAATGGATGTGTTGTGTTATTTGCCACGGGTAAGGTTGATGAGATTGCTTTCTCTGGATGTTGAGAAGAAATTGATTTAAGCACTACAAATTCTGCTACCATTTCAAAGTTACATGTGCGAGAACAGATTGTTGTTTGAGCAACTTGATGAGCAGACAGACTTGAATTTCCGATTCCCAACAAGCTGATATTCTTGCGAAGGCGCTTTAGTTCTAACTTTTTGGCCAACTCCTCGGTTATGAAGTTCACTTGGGAACCAGAATCCAATAGAACTCGCGCAGGCAGCTGATGTCTTGAATCACATTTGATATTGACAACAGCTGTAGCCAAAATTACCTGATTGTTATCTAGGGTCATTGCATGATTTGAGACTAACGGGCTGGAATTAGAGCTAGCTGCAACTTGCTGCTCGTGCCCTGAAAGAGGATTTGATGGGTCTACTGTGTAGCGATGCAAGAGCGTGTAGTGAGGCTTAAAGCAAACTCTGCAAAGTGATGTCTTGCACTTGGAAACAGTGTGTCCTTTTCGTAAGCAATTTAAGCATAACGGTCATGCTTTGACAAATCTATATCGAGCTGCTACTGAGATTGCTGCAAATGAAGAGCATGATGTCAGAGAATGCTCATTTGTCTTGCAAAATGGGCATCTAAATTCTTCTGAATTGCTAGTTTGAGCCACGGTTAAGGAAGTCCTACTAGGCTGCTTACTGTGAGTTTCCATGTTGGCCTTCTTTCTTGATCCCTTGCTTGAAGTGTTCTCTTCAGCTGATAACTGTTGGAAGTCTATTAAGTGAAGCTACGCAGTCTGACCACAATGGTATCGTTTGATAATCGAGATGCTCTTCCCACCTAGAGCGAGTTTTTGGATCTACTTTTGACATGACTGTATGAATCAATAACGCATTCGCAATTTGCTTTTCATTGCCTATTGACAATAAAGATTCATAAATAGCTGACACTGAATCTACCAGCTGACGCAAGGCTGAAGCAGAAGGACCTTGCATAGGTTGCATGTCAAACAATTGAGACACGCTTTTGAAGAATATTAAGCAATCGTTATCATAGACTTGCTTTAATGCAGCGAGAGGATAATTTTGCTCAGTTACTTGAAAGGCTTTCACTGTGCCAAGTGCTTCCTTTTCTAGGCAAGTTAGTAAATGGTTGAACTTTTCCACATTGCTTAACGATGGGTCACTATCCACTATTGAGCTGAATAATCCAAAAAAAATTTTTAAACTCAGCATAATCCCCACTAAACTTTGGCAATCTAACCTGTGGTAAATGTCTACTACTGGACATTGTTGTGTTTAAAATGGACTCATTTATTGATCTGGGTTGAAAAGCGACAGCCAATGACTTGAGTGTTGATTTGGCAGATATGTACAGCTCTTCAAGATCACTTCGAGATGATAAACTTGGGTTAATTTCATCGACTTGTAATTGTAACTCAAATGCGCGATCAATGTACGTATTTAAAATATCCATGCGACATTCTAACTGAAACTTATCGAACACATTCTTCTTGTCTTTAAGCAACGCCAGAGTTCAATCAATATCCATCTTGACTGCATTTAATTTCTTAACAATAGTATGGCTGTCAACATCTTCTTCTTCTGAATTCTGCTTTGACAGAGCTCTACGTTTCCCAGCCATTTGAACTAAAGCAAAATTGAGTGTGAACACAGTTAATTAGTCCCACTGTCACTGACACTTGTTGAAACTGGGTGTCTTCCCTAAATGATGCAATGCATACACAGCTCAGCTCAACAATTGTGCGTGTGTGTATGTATGTGATTGATGATCGACACAATGTTCCACTGTGGCTTGAGTGAAATAACAAAGGTGCTCAGAGTGGCAGTGTGATGAGAGCACGTAAGCGAATTGAGTTAAATGCAGCTTCAGGGCTGCCGTATGAAACGAAATATTGTGAGAAGACGAGTGAATGAGCACACTGCAATTTGAGTGATGCAGCGGCGACCGAACGAGAGCAAAAGAGAGACTTGAATGAGCGCACTGCAATTTGAGTGATGCAGCGGCAACCGAACGAGAGCAAGAGACTTGAACGAGCGCACTGCAATTTGAGTGATGCAGCGGCGACCGACCAACTATATCGAGAGAGCGAGATGAAAGAACGGATGGATAGCAAGAATGTAATAACAGATCAAAACTGTATCGCCGTAATTTTCGGTTTTCTTGTGTCACAGTTATGTGACATTAATTTATGTATGTTTTTATATACCACTGAAGCAATTATTCCACTTATGATTCACCAAATAATTGTTTGAACTAGTCTTTTATTTATAAATTACTTGCATAGGTACATAAGTACTTATGTGCGGTGTGTGAGTGTCTATGTTAGTGTGAATAATTTATTAGCACTTTACCTCTGATACCTCGTGATACGGGTAATGGGGGAAATGTTGCATTCCAATGCAGATTGTCCACTCTAGCTACTTCACCTTCGTAGATAGCACTCCGCTCCACCAGCACAGCAGCGACAGACGCACTCAACAGCAGGCAACGGCAACCAACAGCACGAAGTCTACCGCCACACAACGACGTTCTAATTTTTTAATTTTTCGAGAAGTCCACCCGGGGGCGCCAAATGATTCCGCTAAATTATTCTTGCGGATGCAACGTACCGTCCTGGTACAACGCAACAAGAAAAAGGGCTCTCGAAACATAAGTGCGAAGAAAACAGAACCGATCGTTGTGTGGTTATAATGCGAAGTGAATTTTAATGAGAGCAGGCGAACGCTGCTTACTTTAACATAGCTATTAGTTAACAGCATGATGGTGACATAGCAGTTTATGTAGACTTAATGCTAACAATTCATTTCTCTGCATTTCTCTTATCATGCTAATGTATACAACTTACTGCTAACAATTCATTTTAGTCTTACGTTTAACATTTCTAGTGTATTACTATCATTATAATAACCAAACACTATGTTTTGCATATGTCGATGATGTTGGGTATAGGTTATCTGTCAGATAGCTGGACTTAATTATGTCTTGTTTTAACATGGCTTCTACTAGCTTTTTAGCTTTCTCTTTATGGATGAATTGCTAACTATAGGATTTAAGGTGTATAGGAATATCATCGGTAGTGAGAGGATCGTCTGCGTTATACTAGAATTCAGAGAATTTTTCACATAAGGATATTAATGGCTGTTTTTCCTCTGAGGTTAGGTGTTCTACATAGAGAGATTTAATAAAGTTTGTGTACTCTTGGGATTGAGGTAGGTCGAGAGAAATATTCAAAAGTTCTACATTGTTAGCTGTATAATAAGGTGTTCCTTCGATGTGATTTTCTAAATATGTACAATAATTTGTTTGAATAGCTGTAGTTAATTAGTACCTCAAAGGATGTGATATTATTTTGTGATTTGTAGATACCCCCATATATTATTAAGTCATTATAAATAGTAATGGTGTCAAAGTGAAATTCACCCTGTCCGTTTTGAACCGGTGATGGTAATAGTAAGGGCAGAAACATTATAAACGTTCGAGGTTTTTTTTATCGCATTTGAATATATGTAAAGTAGAGTTTGAAGTATTTAATTGTGAATTAGGCAAGTTTTTTTGAACCCTAAGATGTCTTAATAGATCCATTCATATTAACCCATCGAAGTATGAATCAAATTTAAAAGGTAGTAGTGTTACTTCACCTGAAGTTCCAAACTCTATCGGAAACGGAAGGGTCGTTTGCTGGTGTATCTCCGAAACTATTAAGTGCTGTTTTAAGTACAATGGGGGGTTGCAAATCTTTGCACTTGTCTTATCTATGTATTTGGGGTCGATAAAAGAATTTGTAGAACCCGTGTCAATTAAAAATTTTAAAAGAGAAGTATGAGGAAATTTAATTTCGACGTTGGGGAGTGAGGAGTTATGAGTTGGGGTTCTAAGGCATAATCTTGAAAATTTTGGGACGATGGTTTATTGTCCTCTTCTATGTTGTATAAAGAATTGGGATGGGATTTAAAAGGGTTGTTATTATTGCCAGTACTCTCATTGTTATCTCTCTGGTCTTGATTGTCCTGATATGGATTGGAAGATCTAGGTTGGTTTGAATAGCCTGAGTTCCGGTTATTACGATCAGCGTAATCGTTTCGACAGTTGCGGTCATAACTGTTGTTGCGGTCATAACTGTTGTTGCGGCTATTTTGATTATTGTAATTCTTACGATTGGCTTCCTCTAGTTTCATTATAACGGTTAGATGGGGGTTTAGACGATACATGGATTGTTTAATCAGGGTCTTGAGTGGCTCCCTTATTTCCGAAATGAAAGCATTAAGATATGCTTCGTTACAGACAGACTTTTTAGCTTCTCTTATCTGGTTACTTTGTTCACCGTTTTTCATTACTAAAAAGAGTTAGCTGCTGATGTTAGATATACCAAAGAATAGTTGTTTCAAGTTTTGATTATTGGAGAATGCTCCAAGTTCGTTTAATAGAGTGGCTTAATAGGTTATTCTTGATATCATCCAAATTTAATGGGGTACCTATCACGTCTAATTCTTCATCTGCTTTTCCAATGATTTTAAGCCTTATATTTCTTAAGGTGAGCAGTCCATGGGGTGTTTGGTCTACTCCCTTGATGAGCATAAGTATTTCTTCAACAACTGTGATGAACCTATCTAGTTGTCTAGGATTGCCATCAAAGGTTGGCAAGCGATCAACATAAGTCATGACATAATCTGGGTTTGGAAGTAAAGAACTGAATCCACTGACCGCAGTGTGTGACTGGGGAAAGGAGTGTTGCCAGAACTATTACAATCGGTCATTTTGGAGCGTGGTTTGGATTTTTGGGTTGTATAGATGACGTTTGCAATTGAAGTTCTTCAGTGATAGGAGGAAGTGAAATTGTTGATATTGCTGATATCCCTAAAACAGAACACGTATCCTTTCTAATGGTATCGGCCAATTTCCTTATATGCGTGTATATTTGTTTATATGTATGTATGTATGTATATACATATATTAATTATTAATATTAAGAGTGTAGAGAAAAAGTATATCATTTTTATACCCGCCTACCCAAGGGATAGAAGGGTATTATGGCTTTGTGCCGACCGAAAATGTATGTAACAGGCAGAAAGAAGCATCTCCGATCCCATAAAGTATATGTATTCTTGATCAGCGTCAATAGCCGAGACGATATAGCCATGTCCGTCTGTCCATCCATATGAACACCTAGATTTCAGAGACTATAAGAGATAGAGCAACAAATTTTTCGGGACAGTATGTCTTATTGTTGCACGCAGATCAAGTTTGTTTTTGAATTTGGCCGCGACCCCTTCCGCCCATGCAAATTGGAAAAAAACAAATTGAAGGCGTCGTTTTAAATCTAGAACGTTCAATTTTGATGCACACAATACTAATCACCATCTTAATGATCTCTGCGAATTTGGTTACAATCGGATAAAAAACACAGAAGTTATTACGATATTACTTTTATAAGGCGTTACCACGTGCAACTGCTAGTGCTGCCTAGTTAGTTGCTATGAAACTCCGCGACATAATAATGGTGTTCAATAAACTAAAGTGCCGCCAAGCTAATAATTTCGAACAAAGAAAATGTTGATATATTATTTTGGAAACTCGACTGTAGCTTTCTTACTTGTTCTTTATATAATCAGTATAATCGGTTTGTGTATAGGTTGTTTGTGTTGGAATTTATTTCCGGTAATGTTATGTAGACACCGCAACACTCTTTGTGGAAAAGGTTTTACTTTGTAGAAAAGACTGTATTTGTTAACATTTTGATGTGTATGTTATTGCTAATCATTTATAATTTTATTTTTATTTATACTACAACGTCAGCGATTATCTGCGTCACGTTCCGAGTCGTTGAAGCACATTTGAATTTTTTTTCTTCTTTTTCGCTTTTTTTTTTTTAATGATGTATATTTTTTATACCCGCCTACCCAAAGGGTAGAAGGGTATTATGGCTTTTTGCCGACCGAAAATGTATTTAACAAGCAGAAGGAAGCATCTCCGACCCCATAAAGTATATATATTCTTGATCAGCGTCAACAGCCGAGACGATATAGCCATGTCCGTCTGTCAGTCTGTCCGTCCGTCCGTATGAACACCTAGTTCTCAGAGACTATAAGAGATAGAGCAATAAATTTTTCGGGACAGTCTTATTGTTGCACGCAGATCAAGTTTGTTTTTGATTTTGGCCACGCCCCCTCCCGCCCCCGTAAATCGAATAAAACCAAATTGCAAACGTCGTTTTAAACCTAGAACGTTCAATTTTGGTACGCACAATACTAATCACCATCCTAATGATCTCTGCGAATTTGGTTATAATCGGATAAAAAACACAGAAGTTATTAAGATATTACTTTTATAAGGCATTACCACGTGCAGCTGCACCTAGCTAGTTGATATGACACTCCGCGACATAATAAAGGTGTTCAATATGCCAACTAAAGTACCACCAAGCTAATAGTTTCGAACAAAGAAAATGTTGATATATTATTTTGGTATTTTTTAGTATATTATTTTTAGTATTTTTTCAGTATATTTTTGAAAAATATAATATTTTGATGGTAAAATTGGGTGGCGGGTATCTCACAGTCGAGCAAACTCGACTGTAGCTTTCTTACTTGTTTTCCTTGTTTTTGTACCTTGATAGAAACGATTATCTGTGTAAGATTCCGCGATACTTTGGTACTTTAATTTTGTTAGCTTGGATTTTGTTTTCGTTTTATACCAAAACAGCAACGGTTATCTGCCTTAGATTCCGCGATACTTTGGTGCTTTGATTTTTGTTAGCTTAGATTTCCTTTATCTGCGTTAGATTTCGTGCTATTGGGATATACATATTTTTTTAATATTATTATTGAAGCGAATAAGATGCGATTGTAGTTATTTAATTGAATTGCCTCGCTCACAAAGGAAACATCATGTATGTTTGTTAATTCAAAATTTATTTTCTCCAATTCTTTTGTGTTTCGTTGTTTTGTTTTCTTTTCGTAAGCAATCCCACATTTTTAGTAATTCTTTTTTTTTACAAATAATTAATATTTATTTGTGATTCGTTTTCCATCATATTTTTTCACTTGTAACTATATGATTTTCCTTTCTTTTACTTGTTATAAGATTTGTATATAGTATGCTAATTTTCCACAATTTCCTTACTTACAATATAAAGAGTAGATTCGTGTAAATGTACATTGTTTCTTGATTTTTATACCCGCCTACACAAAGGGTAGAAGGGTATTATAACTATATATAAAAGTATGTAACAGGCAGAAGGAAGCATCTCCAACCCCATAAAGTATATATATTCTTGATTAGCGTCAACAGCCGAGACGATATAGCCATGTCCGTCTGTCCGTCTGCCCGTATTGTACACAATTGTTAATTTAGCAGTGCTAAAAAGCACTGAAATTCATCGATTAATCGGAAATGTATACGATATGTCGCATCGATAAGTTATTATTATTATTTTTCTTTTTTTTTGCTGAATGACAACAACGCACCAGAAAGCAGCGCGCACAGAATTATAACGTCTCTCTTTTTAATTTTTTAATAATCCTTAATATCTTAAATAAAGCCTACAAATCTAACCCTTCTCAGTTCAGAAGTGGGATTACTTGAAGTTTGAATATTAAAAGAGAAGAGAAAGTTTCGGGTAGCAGCAGGAATCGTCGACATGGGAAATTTGTAATAGGATATGTAACGACCCCTGAATACACGATTAGTACACGCTGAGCTTTCGTTATTATGACATTTTATTTATAACTCAGTAACACAACTTGTCACAACTTGTCACTCTGGTGGTTCACAATTAACTGATCTCTCTCTCGCTGGCCTCTCATCACGCCTTCTCTCCAGCTCCCGCTGCTTCTTGCAGTAGCGCCGCTGCTTGGTACAGGTTCCCACATCCCTCATTTATTTATAAGGCGGAGCTTTAGGGGGTTCACACTCGAATGAGAGCTTTGATCAGGTGCTTCGGACTGCTGGTCTTCTAGGGCCTTCCTAAAAGATGTTGGAATGGCTTGAAGAGAACCCGACTCGGGCAATGGCGAGACAGATACGTCGCCTGGTATCTGCTTTAAGTGCGCTATGTTCCTCATTAATGTTCTGCCCACACCCGCTATCTTTATTATGTTATTATGTCTCTCTAATACCTCAAACTCCGTTTTGTCAAAAGTCGGTGTTAATTTATTTGAAAAAACTACGTTTTGTACCAACACTTTATCGGCAATTTTAATATCTATCTCCTAAGCCCCTCTCTTTTTATCTGCTGCTTCCTTCCCTTTATCTTTTAGCATGATGTCTCTATCTCTTTCCGCAGAGTCTGCGAACTGTTCATTTAATTCTTCAATGCGTGGTATTTTGTCGCGTATTATTCTATTAAACATGAATTGAGTTGGAGCTATCCCTGTGGTTCCATGTGGGGTTACATTGTGCATTAGCACAAACATTTGTATCTCCTCCTTATAGTTTTTTTAATTTGAGTATACAATTTTCAGCCGTTTGACTAAGGATTTATTCATGTTTTTCACCTCCCCATTAGCCTGAGGCCAGTATGGTGGGGTTCTAACTTGTTCTATGCCACATGTCTTACAATATTCTGAAAATTCATCGCTAATATATTGTCGTCCATTGTCAGTACGTAAGTATTTTGGATATCCCAATCTACAAAATATTTCTTTCATGACCCCAATCAAACTGCTTAATGATATCGACCGCAAAAATTTAAACTCCATATAACGAGAAAAATAGTCTATAAAAACTAGGATGAATTCATTGTTAGGAAGGAGCCCCAACAAATCTGACGCCACCCATATCCACGGACCCTTAGGGAATGGATTTTTGTCCATTGGGGATGGTCTTATTGACTGGGATACCAGAAGACAGTCTCTGTATGTTTTGACAAATTCTTCCGCATCTCTGTCTATCAGCGGCCACCATACCTTGGATCTTAGGCGGCGTTTAATAGCTGATTCTCCTGGGTGTCCTTTATGTGCCAATTCAAGTACTCGTTTGCGTTGTTGGGATTACAATGCGATCTCCTCTTAGCAGGAGAGGTCCTATGGTCGACAGTTCAAATCGAAATGGATGTAATTTCTTTGATGTTTCTCGTTCCCAAGAGTCGTTCTCTAGACCGTGTATTGCATCGACAACTTCTTCGTCTCGCAATGACGATTAATCGATCTCGGAGATGGCCATTTACCTGGGAATAGCGCTTTCCACTATCCGCAAGATGCTATACTCCATTCTATTGGTAGTTGGACTTGACGATGATTGGCAAAGTCGAGACAATACATCGGATATATTTTCCTTTCCGGTTTTATAGATTACCTTAAAATTGTATGACTGACGGCGCGGTAGCCACCTCTCAATACGAGCCGGAGGCTTCGACGTCTGTTTGAAGATAGCCTCTAAGGGCTTATGATCTGTTACCAGCTCAGAATGTAGACCAGCTAGGTAATAGTAGAATTTCTCTATTGCCCAAACGAGTACTAAACTCTCTTTCTCCGTTTGAGAGTAGCGCCTTTCAACCTCAGTCAGGGCTTTGCTGGCAAACGAAATAATCAACGGATCGTTATTAGTATCAAACTGCAAAAGAACCGATCCAAGAACTACAGGGCTAGCGTCCGCTCTTAACCGGGTGCGGTTCTTTGGGTTAAAATATGCAAGATTTGGGACCTGTGCTAAATGATACTTTAACTTTTGGAAAGCCTTTCCTCGGTATCGCCCCAATGAAATTTGTTATCTTTTCGTAATAGTTGACGTAGGGGTTCCGTGTTCTCGGCCAAATCAGGAATAAATTTTCCAACATAGGTAATGAGACCGAGAAAACAGCGTGTTTCTTCCTTATTCTTGGGGTATCTAAATAATTTAATCAATCTTCTCGGGGTCAACTTCAATTCCCGAGTCGGACAAAATGTGCTCCAAAAATGTTAGCCTGTTTGTTTTCCAAATGCACTGTTGTTTATTTAACAAAACATTATTGTCGATAAAGACATTGCAAACAGCTTTTACTGTTTTATCATGTTCGCGTTCGTTGGCACCAAAAATGATCACGTCATCGATGTAATTCATGGCATTCGGGAATGCAGATAACAATTGTTCCAGCCGGCGCTGATAGATTTTTGGAGCCGAATTTACTCCAATCATCAATCTTTTATATCGAAAGAGCCCCTTTGACGTTATAAACGTTGTAATCTCTCTACTAGACTCTTCCAGTTCTAATTGGTGATAGGCATCCTTAAGATCAAGGCGGGAGAAGAACTTCGCATCTTTCAACTTTGTCATAAAAGATTCAAAGATGGGTAAGGGGTAGTTCTCTCGCCAAATTGCCCTATTTGTCAATCGCATATCCGCATAACCGAATGTCTCCATTCTCTTTAAACGCCAGTACGATGGGAGAGATCTATGAACTTGGACCCATAACTGGTTCGATTATGTCACGTCCAAGAGCTTCCTCAAGTTTAGCATGAACTTTCTCCTCTAAAGCTACCGGGATTCTTCTTACAGGCTGTTGCACTGGCCTTATCTCGGGATCTATGCATAGTTTTACTTTGACACCTTTCCACTTTGGGAACGGTGAAGGCTCTTCAACACGGTTAATATTCAAACCTAGGTGAAGTACATAGAGTTGGATAGCTGTGTCTCGCCCCAATAATGATTGTCGACTATTTTTGATAACGTAAAATGTCGCAATCACTTCAATATTTCTCTCAATCGAAATGGGTGCCTCAAAAACACGAATTACCTCAAGTAATTGTTCAGAAGCATAGCCTTGGAATTGCTTTTCAGAATGTGACCTGTCTATAAATATTATGGTGCCCTTCTTTTGTAGTAGTAGCCAATCCGAACTGCAGATGAGGTTGAATCTTGAGCCTGAGTCAATAACTAGGGAATCTTCTGGCCTCCAACCCGACAGTGTATAAGCTCTTCTTCCTCATCACTTGCTATTTTGAAACAGTTTGTGTTATCCTTTTCCAATTTGGGCTCTGTGTTCTCGCCCTCCACACAACGAACATCCGTTTTACGTTTCTTAACATTTTCGCTATTAGACTGAGAGTTCCGTCTCTTTGGGATAGTACTACACTTTCGGAAGAAATGCCCTATTTTTCCACATTTGTTGCACTTTGCTTGCCTTGCTGGGCATGATGGGTCATAATTAGCGTGACCTAAACGTCCGCACCTTGAACATTCACCTTGTGGCTTTGTCTTTCGAGTAGAAATTTTCCTTATAGCATCGACATCAGATTTCGATACCATTACCTCAGACTGTTTATTAATCTGCTCTTCTACTTGGCATGTTTCAATTATCTCATCTAGAGAATTTTCTTTGGCCAGCAGTTTTTTCTTTAACTCTATAGAGGCCCACGAATCAATTATTTTATCCTTGAGGCAAATTTCCTCTATTTCGGCTTTAGATGCTCCAAATGAGCATTTATACATTTGTTGGCGTAACCGGAAAACAAATTTTGAGAAATTTTCATTTTCTGATGGAGTCAAACTGCGAAATAAATGCCTCTCAAATATAGAGTTTTGTTTAGGGGAAAAGTTAGTGTTAAGTTTGATAATTAAAATCTGAAACACATCAATTTCCTCTGTTCCATCAACAATAGCACCTGGCAAGGAAAACGCAACACTCTGCAATTGCACTCCTCCAAAATGTAGCAGTTTGTTCCTCTTGTGCCTTGACGATGTTACGTTCTCAACCTCGATATATATATCAAACGCTCGTAACCATTTTTCCCATTCGCTTCGCAGAAATGATTTTTCTAGGCCTTCACATAAGAATGGTTTCCAATTGTGCTCAGCTATGTTTTGGTTGCAACCTAAACTTCAAAAGAAAATATATACATATATATAATTACATTTTCCCCGTCTAAGACCAACATTTTATTGATCTAGCTTTGGCTTGTATAATTAGTTACTCAGCTATTTAAATTTTCTGAGTATGTCAAGTGAATTCAGCTTGTAAAGAGAACTCTCTTTACGCAGCCTTCCATTATTACAACTTGCACGAATAAAATTATCTTCGGCACAGCCTTTCATTAGTACAGCTTGTAAAGATAACTATACGTAGCCTTTCATTCTAACAGCTTGCAGCAATAACACTTATCTACGCAGCCTATTTCCAAACAGCTTGCAAAAGAAAATTTCTCTTTTTCGCGGCCTTTATTATTATAACAGCTTGTAAAGTAAACTCTCTTTTCGCAGCCTTTCGTAATTGCAGCTTACCAAAAGATCTCTCTCTCTCTCTTAACTCAGCATCTTTTCACCGATATTTTATTTTCTTTGTTTCTTTTGCATGCACTTATTTAATGTTGGATTTTAGATTTTAAATTATTGTTCCTCCGACTGTACACTTGTGTGAACATATATATAACTTTCTGTTTCCAATATATATATGTATGTGTATTCAGTTGGATATCAAACACGAACAAAAGTATTTTTTCTTGGGAGTCTCATGCGCTTGCATGCAATTTGCCCAGCGTCTTATTTTCTCACTATTTGCCATTTTTCATTTAATTTAATTCGCCTGTTATTCATTTAGCCCATGACATTTATGTATAATGGTTTTTATCCCATCCTCGTCGCCAATGTAACGACCCCTGAATACACGATTAGTACACGCTGAGCTTTCGTTATTATGACATTTTATTTATAACTCAGTAACACAACTTGTCACTCTGGTGGTTCACAATTAACTGATCTCTCTCTCGCTGGCCTCACACCACGCCTTCTCTCCAGCTCCCGCATCTATGACCTCGCTGCGTATTCCAGTAGAGTCGCTGTTGCTTGCAATAGCGTCGCTGCTTGGTACAGGTTCCCACAGGATATGTTTCCAAAAGGTCTAGGTGACAACAAATTGCAAATAACGGAATAGCTCATCTTCTACGTGGCGGACGGATTCTCAGTAGCCAGATCTGAAAGCAAAGGGATTTTGTTGGAGCGCAGTCTCAAACCGGCTTATTATACCCGCCTACCCAAAGGGTAGAAGGGTATTATGGCTTTGTGCCGACCGAAAATGTATGTAACAGGCAGAAGGAAGCATCTTCGACCCCATAAAGTATATATATTCTTGATCAGCGTCAACAGCCGAGACGATATAGCCATGTCCGTCCGTCCGTCTGTCCGTCTGTCTGTCCGTATGAACACCTAGATCTCAGAGACTATAAGAGATAGAGCAAATTTTTCGCGATAGTATGTCTTATTGTTGCACGCAGATCAAGTTTGTTTTTGTTTTTGGCCACGCCCCCTCCCGCCCCCGTAAATCGAATAAAACCGAATTGCTAGCGTCGTTTTAAACCTAGAACGTTCAATTTTGGTACGCACAATACTAATCTTAATGATCTTTGCGAATTTGGTTACAATCGGATAAAAAACACAGAAGTTATTAAGATATTACTTTTATAAGGCGTTACCACGTGCAGGCCGTCAGCCATTAGAGGAAGCAAGGGGACCAACATGTTATCCCAGTATTGGCTGTTGCACGTGCCGTCCTTGCTCCTACTGTCGGAAGTGCGACTATACTCTCCACGCGAGGGTGGCTGGAAGCAGACCTAGCACGGTCATGTCTCTGCTGGAGGTGCTGACTAATTGTAGTCGAGCGAAGATCGTGAATCAATAAATCACCCCAGTCCAAGGTGGAACAGCATGCGCTGATGGATGTATGGCCGGGGGGTAGCCCTGTCTCTAGTATGCGGACTCTGGATACCTGTCGTCCTCCAGTTTCATTTAGACTTTCCACGGTATGCGGACTATGCCGTGGATGACCTTCCCTTCCCGCCTACTCGTGGGATCTTAACTAATGGATAAAAATTTAAAAATAGAAAAGTCTGATACGGCTTTAAAAGTATCATCTCTGTGCGATGCCTTCACGGCTGACCCCTACACCAGCACTGCAGGCAGTGGGCTGCTGGCTTCCACCTCCAATACTACGGGTCTCGACTCTAGTATTCTAGGGGACCCGGATAGGCCACGAACTCCCTTGGACACAGGGTTCGCTAGTGCTGAACTTCCGTCCAGTAGCGGTTCAGTCCGTCAGCAACCCGTCGAGGTATTGTCCTCGGACGAGGAAGCTAACTGCGACCGAATCAGCTTCGCTGACGACGCTTCCGTGGCCTCTCAGAGGTGAGGCCTTACGGAAGCAGGCTCTCAGATCCAGTTGCTGCGGCTGGAATCTAAGGACGACTTTATTAAATTGAAGAGCTGCGAGAAGAAGCTTTTTAAAGCTGCACTCGCAAAGGGTTTTAACAGAGAGGAGGCTCTGGCTATCGCCACTGCGCCCCCCGTTAACAACAAGGCTAAACAGACGCGCGCTGACGATATCATCGTCGAGCCCACCAGCTCTTCAAAGAGGTTCAAAAAGACTCATAAGGAGTCCACGAAACCACTCTTCAGCCAAGTGGTTAGCAGCGTGAAATTGGGCTTCACTTCGGCTGATCCTACCAAACCCCTCTCAGCGGAGCAGTTGGCTACGTTGAAATCCAGTATATTAAAGGCGGTGCTGTTGCACTCTTCACCAACGGTTAGTCCAGGTTTCGAGGGCTGTATACCCCGAAATGAGTGGCTGCTTTTGGTGTGCGAGGATAACAGCACTGCCAATTGGGTCAGGGGAGCTGTTGAACACATCAGGTCCATCAGCGCCCTTGACGTCAAATTGCTGGAGGATACGGAGTTTCCCAAGGCTCACCTCATCAGAGGTTATTTTTCCAGTAGTGCTGAGTACACTCCTGCAACCATCCTGGAATTTATTGGGCTCCAGAACGCCAGCAGCTTATCCACGAAGCTGTGGCGGGTGGTGCAGCACAGCCTGAACGGCACAACGACTCACCTCGCAATGTTGGTTGACGAGGAGTCGTACAGGGCTCTGACGGAGTGCCAAGGGAAGGTGAAATTCTGCTTTGGCAGGGTCAAACTGATCCTAAAGAATTCAGCTCCCAAAGCCTCCTCCGCCACCCCTGCTCCATCCACATCCTCACCCGCTCCCTCTCTTGCCAGTGCCGCTCCGGCTACGGCGCCAGTGGTTCCCTCAGGGATTTCAGCATTGGCTGACCCTGTGGCCTCCACGAGCGCTGCGGCCGGATTGGTACCCAAGGTTCCTTCCCCCACCCCACCGGCCATTGTGGTCACAGCCCCGAAGGGCCCAACTAGACGGGTGACAAGTGGTCACCGTCCGTCAACCGTCAGAGGTGCCTGGGCCAGGCCCACTGCCAGCACCTCAGGCCGCAAACCACCCGCAAGGGCACCTCCCGCGAGCGGGGTTGCAAGGCGACCTCTCCCGAGTGGCTCGTACCGACCGCCGAAGGGCGTTCGCGGTAACGACTCTCGGAGGGTCAAGGCAAGTGGCCTTGTCTCAACCGCCATCAGGAGGGAAGATGAGCAAACTTAAAGTGCTCCAGGCGAACCTGCACCACGCTAGAGGAGCGTCGGCCACACTGTGCAGGGTCGTCTGTGATGATCAAATCAACCTGGCCCTCGTCCAAGAACCATGGTTGATCGGTGGCCAAATACGTGGACTATCATGTGGATCATGTAAGTTGTTATATGACCGTATGGGGGGTGCCCCGCGCACTGCTTTACTTTTGGATAACAGCGTCAGACATTTCCCATTAACTAACTTCATCAACAGAGACCTGGTAGCAACGGCTATTGAGGTAGCCACTGCAGATGGTGTCCGGGAAGTTGTGATCGCCTCCGCATACTTCCTGGGCGATGTGGATGATGTACCCCCAGCAGAGGTCCAGCGGTTGGTGGAATTCTGTCGTCGCAACAACCAGCCGGTGATCGGCTGTGATTCCAATGCACATCACACGATCTGGGGGAGCAGCGACATCAACAAACGTGGTGAGTCCCTCTTAGACTACTTACTGTGTTGTCAATTAGATGTAGCTAACATAGGGTGCAAACCCACTTTTATCAATGCTATTAGGGAAGAGGTTTTAGATCTCACCCTAATCAGCACCTCGATAGCAAGTTCGCTTGGTAATTGGCGGGTCGCAGACGAAGCCACTTTGTCAGACCATCAGCACATCAGGTTTGACCTCCCTGGCCAAGTCAAAATTCGCCAAAACTCCTTCTGACCGAAAAAGACAAATTGGGAGCTCTTTAAAGCCTCTGTAGCTTTCAAATCAGACCTATTGGTCAGCAATCCTATCTCTATCAGTGAGATAGAACTCGCTGCCAATCTGCTCCAAGATGTGCTTATCTCATCCTTCGAGGACAACTCAGTCCAGAAGACCCTAAGGGTCAATCGGAAAATTCCGTGGTGGAATGAGGAACTGGCTGTCCTTAGAAGGAGGGTTAGAAGCCTTTTTAATAAGGCTAAATTTAACCGTGCAAGTTGGGACGTCTATCGGGATGCTCTTACCAACTACAACAAAAGCATTAGACGAGCTAAACGCGATACATGGCGCAGCTACTGTGGTAGCCTAGAATCGTTGCCAGAAGCAGCGAGACTCCATAATTTGTTGGCTAAAGGGTCGTCTAATGGAATAGGGCTTCTTAAAAGAGCAGATGGCTCTTTCACTCAAGATCGCAGGGAAACACTTGAGCTTCTACAGCAAGTCCACTTCCTGGGTTCTGTGGCGAATCCAGATCTCTACGGTCGCGATGACACCACTTTGTCACCGGACTCACGCGGATTAAGCCTATCTGGATCCATCTTCGACCCGAAAAGGTCAAATGGGCTGCAGATTCTTTTGCTCCTTTCAAAGCCCCAGGGGGTGACAAAATCTTCCCAGCCCTTATTCAAAACAGCAGGACTCATATTCTTGATCCACTGGTCGGCCTTATTAGAGCTAGTTTTACTTGGGGATACATACCCATCTCTTGGAGGAGAGTTAATGTGGTATTCATCCCCAAGCAAGGGAATCGTCCGGTTGACCAGCCTAAGTCCTATCGGCCGATCAGTCTTACCTCCTTTCTGCTTAAAACGGCGGAAAGGCTTATAGATATGCACATTCGGTGCTCTCTGCAGACGTCGACTGTCGATCTCTGCATCCCACGCAGTTTGCGTACAAAGCCGACAGATCGACGAAGGTCGCTCTCCACAGGCTAGTGGGAAAAATTGAAAGAGCCTTCGTATCCAAGAACATTGCTTTGTGCTCTTTTCTGGATATAGAAGGTGCTTTTGATAATACCGGCTACGGAACTGCCCGTCCATTGATCCGGTGGATTGAAGCTATGCTCAAACACCGGATTATCACTTCCACCCTGGACTCCACGACTGCATGCATTAATGCAGTCAAAGGCTGTCCCCAGGGAGGGGTTCTATCCCCCCTACTATGGTCCCTAGTAGTTGACGAACTACTAGTTTTACTCTTCGAGCAGGGCGTTGAAGCTATCGGCGACCTGGCTCTAATAGTGACCGGGAACTATACCAGCACCGTGACAGAGTTGATGCAATCAGCTCTGAACACGGTAAGTAGATGGTGCGCAGATGTTGGGCTTAGCATCAATCCACAAAAAGCTATTATAGTTCCTTTCACTAGGCGCTATTCCGTTGACATTGGTCAACTTTATATCAGCGGCTCCCCTGTGGGGCTATCCAACGAAGTCAAATATCTAGGGGTGACCCTCGATAATAGACTAAATTGGAAATCCCACCTCAGCAATACCCTCACAAAGGCGACCATGTGGGCCTGCAGGAGATTCTTTGGTAGAATCTGGGGTCTTAAATCCTGCACCATCCGATGGCTTTTTGCCATGATGGTCAAACCGATCGTCACCTATGCTGCTATTGTGTGGTGGCCAAAGGTTACGCAGGTCACTGCCATCAGCAAATGCAATAAATTGCACAGGCTGCTGTGCCTCTCACTGATAGGTGCACTTCGTACCTGTCCCACCGCAGCAATGGAATCGATACTGAATCTGACTCCGCTGCATATCCAAATTAGAGAAGTCGCCGCTATGAGCCTTCTAAGAATCAACCTCCAATCAGGACTTCTAGCTACCGAATCAGGACATGCTAGCCTGATCAAAGACATTTCTGGCATAGATATCTGCACTAGATCAGATACTATGACTAAGGAACTTTTCTTTGGTGCTAAATTCAGAACCCTCATCCCGGACCGGAAGGACTGGGACACTGGCAACCCCATCAGCGACCCCTACGGTATTCATTGGTATACCGACGGGTCAAAAACTGATCAGGGGGTTGGAGCTGGGATCTTTGGACTCAACTCTAAAACCTCAATTGCTATGGGCAAATGGCCCATAGTCTTCCAATCTGAGGTTCATGCCATCGAGTTCTGCTGCCGTCTGATCCTAGAGAAGGGGATTAGAGGAGCGAACATCTACATCTTCTCTGACAGTCAAGCCGTCATCTTAGCCCTCTCCTCCAAAAGAGTAAGCTCTCGACTGGTGGCCGATTGCTGGAACTGCCTCCAGAGACTGTCTCTTACTAACAATGTCACCCTTTTATGGGTACCTGGACACTCTGGTATCCAGGGCAATGAGCTGCCGGACGAACTTGCGAGGGCCGGTTCGTCAGCTACTTTTTCCGGCCCTGAGCCCTTCTGTGGCATGGGTTGGTCAACCATCTCAGCTATTGTGAAAACCTGGGCTGTTAGGTTGACTGATCGCTACTGGTCGGTCCAACCAGGGATGCGGCAAGCCAAGGAGCTTATCAATCCCATGGTCGACCGGAAAGCCAGCTTACTTTCCAAGGGGGATCTTCACCTCATCGTTGGCTTTCTTAGTGGCCATCATACGGTGAACTATCACCTCACCAAAATGCGTCTGTCTTCTGATGCTGAGTGCAGACTTTGCAAAGAGGACGACGAGACAACCAAACACATTCTGTGCGACTGTCCAGCCTTTGTATGGACTAGGAGGAAACATCTGCACGTGGATACCGCAGGTCCCGAGCATATTGTGCGTTCCTCGACAAAAGATCTGCTCTGCTTCATTAGGGAAGCAGAGCAACTTTTGTCTACCTAGGGAGAGCTTATAGGCACAAAAGACCTCCATGGTCGCAGTGCCTCGCACCTTCTCTGTTGGGAGACTCCCTTTTTCAAATAATAATATTAATAATACCACGTGCAACTGCTAATGCTGCCTAGTTAGTTGCTATGACACTCTACGACATAATAATGGTGTTCAATAAACCAACTAAAGTGCCGCCAAGCTAATAATTTCGAACAAAAAAAATGTTGATATATTATTTTGGTACTTTTTAGTATATTTTTTTTTAGTATTTTTGCAGGGCGAAATGAAAGAATTGAAAAACATGATGGCGCAGTTGGTGAGCATGCAGACGCACAACACAGCAGTTACGGGTCAAGCTAATCCACCGCTAAATCAGCAAAAGCATAAACAATCGGAAGAGATAGAGATGCCAACGGTTGGGCTCTCCAGCCAGCAAAAAGAAGCGATGACGTCACAGGTAGCGGCAATTTCACAATAGCAGGGCGAAATGAGAGAATTGAAAAACATGATGGCGTAGTTGATGAGCATGCAGACGTACAACACAGCAGTTACGGGTCAAGCTAATCAACCGCTAAATCAACAAAATAACACGGTGGTGGACACGGAAGTCACAAGCAACTAGCGAAGCTGTGATGGACTGGCTACCAACAATAATGTGAGGCAAGCATCAGTCAAGGAAATCGCAAACACTTTGCCAGAGTTCGATCCCAGCGATGATAACGCTATCTCAGTAGATCAGTTTGTCGATCGCGTCAACAAGGTGGTTGATGCTTACCTGTGGGATGAAAAATTTTTAATGCTCGCTATTTACTCACGGCTTAAGAGTCCAGCCAAGATGTGGTTAGATTCCTCGCCTATTCTTAACACCACGTGGAACAACTTTGCGAATACTTTCGAGACGAATTTGGAACAAGCCCTGATGAAGCTGAGGTACACGTCAGTATGGCAAGTGCAACAAGAAGATCGAAATAGACAGTAAAGGAATATTGTTTCGGAATGTCTGCCCTTGGCATGCAATATAGTCAATATATCAGCGAAGCAGTAGTTATTCGATACGTACGAGCAGGTCTTCAGCACCGTGAACTGCAAAATAGCATTGCGGCTATTCACTTCACTACAATGAAGCAACTTCGGGATGCAGCCGAATCTTATTTCATAAACAGAGGTCGATCGAATGCACTTAAGAAAGAGGTTCTAATGAAAGGCGGCAACTTCGACCAAACGCAGGACAAAGATATCAAGCCGCAAAAATCAAAGCACGCAATGAAATGCTACAACTGCGGAGAGTTGGGTCACTTTGCCAATTCGTGCCCAATAGAGAAGAAAAGGACGCGTTCTACCAAATGCAACAAGTTTCACGAACCAACAGCAACTTGCCAAGCAGCAAATCTGAACCGATTAGAAGCCACAAATCAAAACAAGCTGTTTACCAGGAGAGTCTGCGTGAGATCACACAGTTCATCAGCCGATATATCCTGTAAGCAACAGTAAAATTGAAAAACTTCTTGTAAATTTAAAAATTGAGAAGCACCAACATAAAATGTGCAACTTGTTAGAGAGATTCTCCGAAGTTTTCTCTACTGGATTGCAAAGCATAGGAAAACGAGCATTATTTAAGCAAATATCATCGTCGAAAGCGGTCAGGCAGTATCCCAAGCACCGTACCGAGTGCCGGAACCAAAAAAGGAAATAATATGCAGAATGGTTAACGATCTGTTGGAGCAGGATGTCATAACTGCATCCACATCAGAGTATGCCAGCCCAGTTGTACTCATCAAAAAGCCAAATGGCAGCGATCGAATGTGTTGATTACCGCCACCTAAATAAGCTGATCAAGAAGGAAAATTTTCCAGTGCTATATATTGAGGAGCGTCTGCAGGAGGCGAAACGTATTAGGTTCTTTTCATCCCTGGATTTAAATAGTGGTTACAATCAGATTGAAATAGCACCTGAAAGCAAAAAGTTTACAGCATTTATCACCACCGATGGATTGTATAAGTTTAAGCGACTCCCGTTTGGATTGAAATACGCTCCTGCCGTTTTCAATCGCCTCATGACAGAATTGCAAAAACGAGTGCACAAGAGTGATATAATAGATTATATCATTATATTATATCCTTATCGGTAGCCAAACGTTCGAAGAAATGTATGAGAAGCTAGAGCGAATCCTTAAAGTATTGCAAGAATGCGGATTAACTTTGAACCTGGATAAATGAGAGTTGTACAAGTAGTCAATTACATTCCTAGGTCACCAGATACACCCAGACGGCATTAGTCCGGGAGAAATCAAAACAACCGCCATACGAATGTTCCCGAAGCCGACCAATGCCACCGAAGTGAGAAAGTTTTTGGGTCTTAGCGGCTATTTCCGCAAATTCGTTGCCAGATACATCATCATATCAGAGCCATTGCGAATCCTTCTGCGTAAAGATAATAAATTCCAGTGAGAAACGCCACATCAGAATGAATTTGAGGACTTAAAGAGATGCCTGACATCCATATCACCAGTTACTGCTTAGAGGCTGAACACGAACTACATACAGATGCCAGTGCTGTTGGTTCAGCCGGAGTCTTGCTACAACGCGAGGAGGATCAGCTTAAACCGATTGACTATTATAGCCGAGCAACTTCTAAGCCTGAGAAGAACTATCACAGCTACGAGCTGGAGGCTCTAGCTGTCGTTGAATCGCTTGAGCGGTTTAAATATTGCATCTATGGTAAAAACATAAAGACAATTACCGATTGTAATGCGTTGAAAACATCGATGCAGAAACGAGAGCTTATTCCACGAATCGTACGATGGTGGTTGCGAATTCAAGAGTTTGATATAGAGATTGTTCATCGACCTGGAACACAGATGAACCATTTTGACGCCCTAAGCCGAACTCCATCCGAAGATACACGGGAAGTGGATACAGCATGCCTTAAGGTGTCCAAGGTCAAAATAGACGAAGCAGATTGGTTGTTTTCTATTCAACTGCAAGATAAGAAAATCAAGAAAATTGTCACCGATATGAAATTCGAAAAGAAGTCACAGAACCACGATCGCCGGTTCCGCAAACATGACAGCAACTTGTTGTGGATTGTACCAAAGCAGTTGCGGTTCCATATTTTTTATGAATGTCACGATAAGGCTGGGCATATGAGCATCGATAAAACAATTTCACGAATTTTAAATCTTTTCTGGTTTCCTCGAATGAGCAACTTCGTTAAAAGCTACATAAAACCCTGCGTTGGCTGTGCACTTTATAAAACACCAGGTGGACGACAGGTAGGTCAGTACCATTACGACGACATCAATCCGGTCCCTTTCACCACCATACACATGGACCATCTTGGACCTTTTCCGAAAAGTGTCAAACGAAACGAACATATTCTTGTGATTGTCGATGCATTCACAAAATTCACCATAGTACGAGTGGTAAAAAGTACAGCAACCAAACATGTCCTGGATCTCCTAAAAGATGTGACCAGTTACTTGGGCATGCCAGATCGAATTATTACTGATCGTGGTACAGCCTTTACTTCGAATGATTTTGAAAAGTAATGTAAGACAAACAATGTGAAGCACGTACTCAATGCAGTAAGAACACCAAGAGCAAGTGGCCATGCGGAGCGAACCAACCGAATCATTTTGTCGATGTTATTGCCTACAAACGAGAATGAAAGGCGTTGGGATGAAAATATGTGCTCAATCCAGTGGAGCATCAATACCATGGTGAACAGTACCACTAAAGGTTCTCCTTTTCCTCTTGTATGGCAATGAGCCCCGAGATATCCTTAAAAATATCTTGACAAATGTTATACAGGGTCACGATCAAAAGTTGCCAACTAATACAGATTTGGAAAAGCTTAGAGTTGACGCATCGGCAAAGATCAACGACCATAGAGCTACCGCCAAGAAACGTTATGATGCCAGACATTCTAAGCCAACCATCTACAGCCTTGACGATCTTGTTTTGGTGGAGAATGAGCCGTCAAGCACTGGAACTTCGCGAAAGTTGGAGCCTAGTAGAAGATAGCAAAGTCGAAGAAGATAGCAATGAAAGCAAAGACACTATACGTCGGTGTACTCGTCCGACAAAATGAAACGTTGGTGTGAGCTACCGCCAGATGACCCCGATGAAGATGACGATCAGGAGGATGAATTTAATCCGGACTCTCGCGAGGACGCTGAGATTGGTCAGGTGCGTCTTATTATTGCACGCAGTTCAAGTTTGTTTTTTATTTTGGCCACGCCCCCTTCGGCCCATGCAAATCGAAAAAACAAGGCAAATTGCAAGCGTTGTTTTAATCCTAGAACGTTTAATATTGGTACGCACAATACTAATCACCATCTTAATGATATTTGAAATTTGGTTACAATAGGATAAAAAACACAGAAGTTTTTAAGAATTTACTTTTATAAGGCGTAATCACGTGTCAGCTGCACCTAGTTAGTTTCTATGTCACTCCGTGACATAATAATGGTGTTCAATAAACCAACTAAAGTGTCACCAAGCTAATAATTTCGAACAAAGAAAATTTTGGTATATTATTTTGGTATATTTTTTTTAGAATTTTATCAGTATATTTTTGAAAAATATAATATTTCGATGGTAAAATTGGGTAGCGGGTATCTCACAGTCGAGCAAACTCGACAGTAGCTTTCGAACTTGTTTACTCTTAAAATTAAAATAATAACACACTTGTATATTATATTACAGGAATTAAATTCCAACACAAACAACCTATACACAAACCAATTATACTAATTATATATAAAAAAAAATAATATTTTTTCCTTTACACTCTAAATATTAATAATAAATAAATGTATATACATACATACATATAAACAAACATACACAGCATAAAAACCTTAAAATAAAACCCCTGGAAAAAAAATATATAAAAAAAAACAAAAACAACTTGTTCATTATAAAAAAATTTTTTTTTTTACATTCATATCACCACTTAATGTCAATGAAATTGGCCGATAAAATTAGAAAAGCTAGCGTTCTGTTTAGGGGTATCAGCTGCCACTAGATCACGAAGAGCAAATCGTACAATTTCACTTCCTCCTATCACTGAAGAACTTCAATTGCAAACGTCATCTATACGACCCCAAAAATCCAAACCACGCTCCAAAATGACCGACTGTAATAGTTCTGGCAACACTCCCTTCCCCAGTCACACACTGTGGTGAGTGGATTCAGTTCTTTACTTCTTATGACTTATGTTGATCGCTTGCCAACCTTTAATGGTAATCCTAGACAACTAGATAGGTTCATCACAGTTGTTGAAGAAATACTTATGCTCATCAAGAGAGTAGACCAAACACCCCATGGACTGCTCACCTTAAGAAATACAAGGCTTAAAATCATTGGAAAAGCAGATGAAGAGTTAGACGTGATAGGTACCCCATTAAATTGGGATGATATCAAGAATAACCTATTAAGTCTGTGCGCTATCAAAAAAAGCGAAGCCACTCTATTAAACGAAATTGGAGCCTTCTTCAACAACCAAAACTTGAAACAACTATTCTTTGGTATATCTAACATCATGAGCTAACTCTTTTTAGTAATGAAAAACGGTGAACAAAGTATCCAGATAACAGAAGCTAAAAAGTCTGTCTATAACGAAGCATATCTTAATGCTTTCATTTCGGAAATAAGGGAGCCACTCAAGACCCTGATTAAATTTAAAGGGCCGACCACCAGTGGAAAAGCTTATGAACTATGCGAAATTGAACAATTCATGTTTCGTTATAAACCGCAATCTAACCGCTATAATGAAACTAGAGGAAGAGACAATCGTAAAAATTACAATAGTCAAAATATGACCGCAACAACAGTTATGACCGCAACAATAGTTATGACCGCAACTATCGAAACGATTACGCTGATCGTTATAACCGGAACTCAGGCTATTCAAACCAACCTAGATCTTCCAATCCATATCAGGACAATCAAGACCAGAGAGATAACAATGAGAGTACTGGCAATAATAACAACCCTTTTAAATCCCAACCCGATTCTTTATACAACATAGAAGAGGACAATAAGCCATCGTCCCAAAATTTTCAAGATTATGCCTTGGGACCCCTACAGGGTACATAAGACCTGCAACTCATAACTCTTCACTCCCTAACGTCGAAATTAAATTTCCTCATACTTCTCTTTTAAAATTTTTAATTGACACGGGTTCTACAAATTCTTTTATCGACCCCAAATACATAGATAAGTTAAGTGCAAAGATTTGGAACCCTTCATTGTACTTAAAACAGCACTTAATAATTTCGAAATACACCAGCAAACGACCCTTCCGCTTCCGATAGAGTTTGGAACTTCAGGTGAAGTAACACTACTACCTTTTAAATTTCATTCATACTTCGATGGGTCAATAGGGATGGATCTATTAAGACATCTTAGGTTTCAAAAAAAACTTGCCTAATTCACAATTAAATACTTCAAACTCTACCTCACATATATTTAAATGTGATAAAATAACCTCGAACGTTTATAATGTTTTTGGCCATACTATTACTATTACCGGTTCAAAACGGACAGGGCGAATTTCACGTTGACACCATTACTATTAATAATGACCTAATAATATATGGGGGTGTCTACAAATCACAAAATAACATCATAACCTTTGAGGTAATTAACTACAGCTATCGAAGGAACACCTTATTGTACAGATAACAATGTAGAACTTTTTATACCCGCCTACCCAAAGGGTAGAAGGGTATTATGGCTTTGTGCCGACCGAAAATATATGTAACAAGCAGAAGGAAGCATCTCCGACCCCATAAAGTATATATATTCTTGATCAGCGTAAACAGCCGAGACGATATAGCCATGTCCGTCTGTCCATCTGTCCGTCCGTCCGTATGAACACCTAGATCTCAGAGACTATAAGAGATAGAGCAACCAAATTTTCGGGACAGTATGTCTTATTGTTGCACGCAGATCAAGTTGGTTTTTGATTTTGGCCACGCCCCCTTCCGCCCCCCTAAATCTAATAAAACCTCCAAAATGAGGTGAACGAGGTGGGATGAACTGCCACGTTATGCCGTTCGTGGTAAGTGCTGAATGAAGCTCAATGTTAGCTGGATCAGAAAGAAATAGCTCCCTTAACTCCTTAAGCTCGTTCTTGGCTCCAACGAAGTTTGTAGCGTTATCTGACCATATTGTGGTTGGTTTCCCTCGGGTGCTGATGAATCTCTTCAGCGCAGCAATAAATGCGTTTGTAGATAAATCTTCGACCACTTCTAAATGAGTAGTCTTTGTAGCGAAACAAACGAAAATGGCGATATAGCATTTCGATGGTGCGCGATTTCAGACCTCTGATTTTGAGTAAAAGGGGCCGCAAAAGTCAATACCGGTTGTTGTAAAGGGTCGAGATGGGTGAACACGGCTGGCCGGCAAGGGAGCCATGATGTGCTCAAACATAATGGGTTTCAAGCGATAGCATCGAATACACTTGTTTAGTGTTGCAGCTATCGTTTTCCGTCCTCCAATTGGCCAGAATTTTTATCGCAACGCAGCTAGCAGGCTCTGTGGTCCTGCATGTAGGAATTTGGCATGAAAATGAGTGATGATTGCGCTTGTGACTGGATGATGCTTGGGCAATAGAATTGGATGTCTTGCGTCGTAATCCAGCAACGAGTTTTGAAGACGTCCACCTACGCGTAGCAATCCTGTATCATCGATAAAGGATTTAATGAGAATAGCTTGCTCTTTGATGATACTGGCTTCCCTTTTTTAAGTGCTTTATATTCTTCAGAGAAACATCTTCTCTGAATCCCTCGCATAAGTAGATACTTTGATGTCACTGACTGTGAGTGGACCCTTGCGGATATGATCCTTGGACTTCGATAGCAGGAATCTGTAGATGTATCCGAAGACTCTCTGCATCTTACCAAACGAGTTTTGGTATTTGCAGCTATAGGAGATATCTTGATCCTGAGATGTGAGTAAGACGCGATGACGACGTTCCGGCAACTCTAGTACCGAAGGTACTTGAGCTGGCCAGCATGATATGTCCAGACGAAGGAACGAAGGCCCTTCTCGCCATAGTTTAGATTCCAGCAGCTCAAGTGGAGTGCATCCTCTTGACAATATATCAGCCGGATTTAGACGCGTCGGAATATGTCGCCATGTCATGTTCTTTGTTTGGTCCCGTATCTGCGCGATTCTGTTGGATACAAAAATATTGAAATCGGATGGAGCATGGCGAATCCAAGACAGTGTGATAGTTGAGTCAGACCAGCAAAAGATCGGGCAAGTAAGAGAGATTGATTTAACTACATTTGAAAGGAGCTCTGATAGTAAGTGTGCTGCGCATAGTTCCAATTTTGGTATTGTCAGAGTTTTTAATGGTGAGACTCTGGACTTGGAGCAAAGTATTTGTGTTGAGACTATCCCATGCGCTTCAGATCGAATGTAGATGCAAGCTCCATATGCGGCTAGACTTGCATCGCAAATGGCATGTATTTCCAGCGATGAATTGTGTTGTTTGACGAAGCGTGGAAATTTTAGATGGCTAAATGCTGAAATCGGCTCCATGTGTTCCAACCATAAGGTTTGCAGAGACTCCGGTAGCGATTAATCCCAGTCAAGTTTATTCTTCCATAAAATTTGCAAAAAGATCTTCAGCCTGATTATGATTGGAGCAATCAATCCAAGTGGGTCGTAAAATTTGGCAACTGTTGACAAGATTGATCGCTTCGTTGCTGAATTTTCTGCCGAAAATTCAGAGAAACTGAATAAGAGATTGTCAGAGTTGGTATCCCAATATAAGCCTAGCGTCTTCAAAACATCTGTTCCGTCATGAAATCTAAGTTTTTTCTCTCGATCGGATTCTGTTTCGCCATCTAAAGCAGCTGGTTCATTGGAACTCCATTTCCTGATTAGAAACTGACCCCTTTGTAAAAGGGCTTTGACTTGCCGTATTTGTGTGACTTCTTCGATAGAATCACCTCCAGAGATCAGATCATCAACATAGAAATCCCTGCGAATTATTTGAGAGCCCAAAGGAAATTTACTTTTGTCGTCGTATGAGAGCTGCTGCATAGCACGAATTGCTAAAAAGGCTGCAGGCTTTGTACCGTAAGTAACGGTGTCAAGTGTATAGACCTTTATGTCCTCATGCGGGTTGTTGCGCCATAAAATGCATTGTAAGTGTTGGTCTGAGAGCGTTACTCGAACACAGCGATACATCTCACAGATGTCTCCACATAATGCAATTTTATGAAATCGAAAGCGGATAAGAGTGCAGAAGATAGTAGGTTGAGTTGAGGGTCCGGCGAAAAGTAAGTCATTTAATGAGTACCCAGATGCTGATTTGGCAGATCCATCGAAGACCACTCTGAGCTTTGTAGTTGAGCTATCTAATTTCTGAACGCAATGGTGAGGCAAAAAGAATCGAGGAAACGATGACTGTTGGCTGGACAATGACATGTGCCCTAAATCAATGTATTCCTTTACAAATGCTGCGTATTGGGATTTCATCATTGGGTTTCTGGAAAGTTTACTTTCCAATGATTTGAATCGACGAAGCGCTCGACTATAGGAGTCTCCCAAAAACGCTTAACAATGTCTGATAATGAAGTGTCCACCAAGTCAGTGTTTGGTTTAGTGGTTATAGCCAAAGTAGACTGATTTGCCTGCGACAATGTAATGCCTCCAGAAGCGATCCAGCCTAGTTTTGTTTTCTGCAAAATTGGCATGTGTTTGGCTAAATGAACTTGACCAACGCAAAGCAAATCGTAGAACAACTCAGCTCCAATAAGAAGATCAATGCGTTGGCTTTTATAGAATAATGGGTCTGCTAGAATTAGATTCTTAGGTATATTCCAGCCTGAAGAACTCAAATCGAAGTTTGGTTGATAATCGATTATCGAAGGCATGATGACTGCCGCGAATATTGTGCTATATGTTTGGTTGCGTGAGTGTGCAACAATGTCCACTTGTACTTGCGAGCAGGAGTCAAGCAATGCTCTGCATGCTACGAGAGTGCCAGATTGATTTCTGACGTAAACTATTGCGGTAGCAAGCAACACATAATCGGTTTGTTTATCTAAGGCTACAGGTGGAAGTTGTCGCGAAGAATTAGACGATGCCAAGAGTGTTGTGGAAGTATGCGAAGTAAGTTCGACTGAAGCTTGCGATGGCACAGCCATGGGATTTGGAACGAGATGAAGCAAAGAATGGTGTTTTGAGCGACAATGCTTGCAAGTTCCAGACTTGCATTGTTGCAAGCTGTGGCCTTTTCGTAAGCAATTTAAACATAGATGCAGTCGTTTGGCTTCTTTGTATCGATCTGCAGGGCTGCGATTCAAAAATTGAGAACACTTGGATATGTAATTATCCGCAGAGTTACAAAATGCACATTGGGGGCCAGAAGACGAAGCTAATAATGCAGTGTGAGTCGATTTATTGGTTTTTGATTTGCTCACCGAATCGCTAGGTGTATGTGTTACCGTAGCATTCTTTACATTTTCAATAGTGCGACATCTTTTTTCCAGAAATCGAGCCATGTCTGTCCACTTGACCAGTCTGTCGGTTTCCAAACTTTCTTCCCATTTTTCCTATGCTTGTGGATCTAGTTTCGATTTAACCAGGTGAATAAGCATGCCGTTCAAAATATCCTCATGAGTTCCCAATGACTTCAGCGCTCGCAGATGAGAATTCATGCTGTCGAATGCTGCTAGCGGATCCTTTCTCTACACCTGATAAACCAAAGATAGACCGTATGTCTGCCTGAAAATGCAAAAGTTTATTATCAAATCGTGCGACTAGTATTTCGATTGCTCTGATATAGTTATCGTCTGTTGGTTCAAGCGAACGAATTGTGTCCAAAGCAACGCCTTCCAGGCAGTAGCGAAGATGCTGGAACTTTTCCACAGCTCATCAATGTTGCCAACCATGGTGTTGAACATGGCGAAGAAGTCAGGCCAGTCGATGTATGCGCCATTGAAACACGGAAGGCGGAATTCCGGTAGCCTGGAGATTCGCGACGCGCCCTTGGACTGCGCGCTGCCAATTGGAATTACAGTAGAATGCACCACTGATGTAGAATGGTGTTTTGCAAGTTCACGAGTTATGCTAGATTTCACGTGGCAAGAACTATTGATAAAGTTTGACCTATCATTACTCGACATTTCCGATATGTTTAACTTTTCTAATGTTGTTTGATATTTATCAAACTCTGAATACATTCGATCAACGAGCTCGAGTCGCACTTGCAAATCTTGCTCATCGAGAGCAGCTGCATTTTCAGAGCCGAAAAAATCATTAAGTGCGGCCATTTGTCGAGCCACTGAGAGTGCCTATTCTTTGTAAAACTCTCTGCTGGCAACCGAAGAACTTGCCGAATTTGATTGATTTTCGGTCATGATTTGAAACGATAGGGTATGTGATCATAAAATGTCACAAAATGTTTTGCAAAATGCAGCTGTAACAGGTCAGCGAACTTGGCGAAAGTATAACGAATTCAAGAACAACGGACACACGAAATGCCGCCAAAAGAAACCGCGCTTATCTATTTATCCGCTGTTTCTTTTGTGCACAAATTTTGGCGCGTTGCTACGCTCTCTTTGCATGCAAGATTAAACACCGTAATGTTTTGTGCAAGTGCAACGCAATCAAACGCGTGAAAACGAAAACTGTATGTAATATGTGTGTATTTGGTTTTACCGAAATGTAAAAAGGTTTGCCAATTGCAATTGCCTTTTGTTGTCTATTTCTTTTGTTTCTATTTCCCTACTGAATTGTAGAAAATAGATTAATTATGCGAATATTTAAAACTATTTGACTACCGAATTGTAGAAATAGTTTCGAGCTAAATGTTTATGTGTTTGACTATTTGACTACCGAATTGTAGAAATAGTCTCGAACTATATGATTGCGAATAACAAATATAAAATCACGTCGGGGTCACCAAAATGTTTTGAGGAAGGGCATTAGTTTATGCCACCTATATAACTTTATTTAGTTTTAGGGTATTTAGAATTAGCGATGTGCAAAGAGAGATGACGAAAAGACAACAGACTGCAAGTGCGACAATCACATGCAGACCAAACGCTTGCGTACCTACGTACATATGTGTGGTGAATATAGGGACAGAGTACAATGCAATAAGATAAATATATAGATAATTATTAACAGAGTACAATGTGAAGAAATGCAAACAAAATAGCTGATGTTTAATGATGATATTTAATGTTGCTGCTGCTGCTCCCGACACCCTGAAAGCAGAAAATCTATCAAATCTTTCCTTGGTCTATTAGGTTATTACAGAAAATTCATAAATGATTATGCCCGAATCACCCAACCCATGACCAAACAAATTAAAGGAAAAAAATCTGTCGAAATAAACGATGAATTCCTCAAAACCTTTGAATTTTGTAAAACCTTTATTTCCAATGATCCCATTCTTCAATACCCAGATTTCTGAAAACCATTTATTTTAACGACTGATGCAAGCCATTTTGCATTAAGAGCCGTCTTATCACAAGGAACACTACAAAACGACAAGCCAGTCTGTTTTGCTAGCAGAACCCTATCAGACATAGAAGTAAACTATTCAACCATAGAAAAAGAAATGCTCGGCAGTCCAATATTTTAGACCCTACCTTTTCGGAAAAAAATTTTCCATTGTCACCGACCGGCCATTAATGGCTAAAAATATACCAAAATAATATACCAAAATTTTCTTTGTTCAAAATTATTAGCTTGACGGCACTTAAGTAGGTTTATTGAACACCATTTTTATGTCACGGAGTGACATTGCAACTAACTAGGTGCAGCTGCACTTGATTACGCCTTATAAAAGTAATTCTTTAATAACTTCTGTGTTTTTTATCCGATTGTAACCAAATTTTCAGAGATCATCAAGATGATGATTAGTATTGTGCGTGCCAAAATTGTTCGTTCTAGGTTTAAAATAAAATTCAATTTTTTCGATTCACGGCGGCGGAAGAGGGCGTGGCCAAAATCTTAAACAAACTTGATCTGCGTGCAACAATAATACATACTATCTAGCTCTTTTAGTCTCTGAGATCTAGGTGTTCATAAGGACAGACGGAGCTAGCTGTGATGTCGGATATGCTTTCTTCTGCCTTTTACATACATTTTCGGTTGACACAAAGTTATGACACCCTTTCTACCCTTTGGGTAGGCATATATAAAAATGAACCCAAAATTTAATAGCGGACACACTTAGTCTCATAGATGTGTCAGTTAGCCATAATGAAGCACTCCCTGCTCTTAGTGTAATTTGTCCTATTTCAGAAACTCCACTTACCCTTCCTGCACCTTGTTATTAAAAAAAAAAAAAAAAAAAAACAAGTAAGAAAGCTACAGTCGAGTTTGCTCGACTGTTAGATACCCGCTCCCAATTTTACCATCAAAATATTATATTTTTATAATAGTATAAAAATATACTGAAAAAATACTAAAAAAAATGTACTAAAATACCAAAATAATATATCAAAATTTTCTTTGTTCGAAATTATTAGCTTGGCGGCACTTTAGTTGGTTTATTGAACACCATTATTATGTCGCGGAGTGTCATAGCAACTAGCTAAGTGCAGGTGCACGTGGTAACGCCTTATAAAAGTAATATCTTAATAACTTCTGTTTTTTATCAGATTAAAACTAAATTCGCAGAGATCATTAAGATAGTGATTAGTATTGTGCGCACCAAAATTGAACGTTCTAGGTTTAAAACGACGCTTCAGTTTTTTTTAAATTTGCATAGGCGGAAGGGGGCGTGGCCAAAATCAAAAATAAACTTGATCTGCGTGCAACAATAAGACATACTGTCGCGAAAAATTTGTTGCTCTATCTCTTATAGTCTCTGAGATCTAGGTGTTCATACGGACGGACAGACGGACATGGCTATATCGTCTCGGCTGTTGACGCTGATCAAGAATATATATACTTTATGGGGTCGGAGATGCTTCTTTCTGCCTGTTACATACATTTTCGGTCGGCACAAAGCCATAATACCCTTCTACCCTTTGGGTAGGCGGGTATAAATATTTTGCAAACTAACAATACCTGTGCTAGACATCGGTGTGTACTGTCACAGTGTTTTGAACTGCTACAGTACATTGTTGGTGTATCATTACATATCGCACTCTTTCCGCTCTCGCACTTTTTGTGCTCTTGTGCTGTGTTTTGTTGTTGACCGTTTTGGTTACTCTTTTCTTTATTTTCGTCGCGCCCGCGATTGTGTTTTCGTGCTTGCTGTTTTTTCTGTAAGTAGATATCAGCATCCTAATACCCTGTTGTTAAGACAAATTTTATTCTTATTTCAATTTTCGGTTTTTTAGTGCGTTCATTTCGACGATCATTTCTTGATTGACTTCTTTATTTTCAGCTACAACCTTGTTTGCCTTGTACAATATTTCTTACATGCTAGTTTGTGTGAGCGTGTATTTGTGTACTTATGTTAGAGATGTAAGTGTATAAGCTAAGAATATGTGTACTTATATACTAGGATATGTGTATGTACTTATGAGCTAAGAGAATGTGTATACTACAGTCGGCCGTCCTGACAATTAGGATCTCTCGATTCTAGCCGTTCTACTTCTTGTCATTATTTGTTTTGAATTTTCATTACAATTATTTGTTTTATTAAAATCCTTATTATTACTAATTTGAATTTTATTTATATTATGTTCGTTTAATGTTTCTTTTTTACTTGTTTTCAATTCTTTTTCTTGGGTACACTCAATTTCATCAGTGTCTAAAATATTATCTATTATATCTTTGGACTTGAACCAGTGTTTCATATTATGTACAGCCCATATGCCTTTGTAGGGTTTTTGAGTTATCTGAAATCCTTCAACGTCCTCCACAGAGTACCTGTCGTTTCCAAGATCTTTTATTATTTTGTGTGGGCCATGTACTTGGGAAAAAGTTTGTTTGAGACTCCTACAGTTGAGTCAAAATTTCGAAACATCACATAATCACCCTCTTTGAAAACCGTTAGAGCTTGGCGTTTCAAATCGAAATACTTTTTATTATAGTTTTGAACATTTAATTGAGCTTTCTCGGCCTTACTTCTGATAAGTTCTACGTTTCTATCACCTTGTTTTTCTTTATCAATTACATTTTCTTTAAGACTATCAATTTTCCTGCCTTTTTGTCGTATTCCGAACAACATAACACTAGGGTGCTCCTGTATACTCCTGTGGTTAATATTGTTAATTGTATATTCTACGTCGGGTAAAACTTTATCCCATTGTTCATTGGGTCTATATTTATTAATTTACTTATCATAGGCCCAAGATCCCTGTTTATTCTCTCCAGCGGGCCGTTGGCCTGTGGAGAACCTGTGGCTATTTTTAAACGGCTTACATTGTTGCATTTTAAAAAGGACTCGAACTCATCTGACGTGAAACAGGTTTCTCTATCTGATATAATACAGCTGGGTCTACTATAGGCTCTGAAGTAATCATTTAATGCATCTATTGCTTCTTTTGATTTTGTGGTTTTTGTAGCATGTAGTCTAACAAACTTCGTACATGGGTCTACTATTACTAGAATGTGTTTCTTTGTGATTTTACTATTGTTAATTGGTCCGTAATGGTCTATGTGTATTACTTCGAAAGGGGTACTGCCTTTGGGTATGTTATGTAAAAAACCCCCTTGTTTTCCTCCTTTAGAGTATAATGCAATACATTTCAGGCAATTTCGTATATGATTATCTACCTTTTTCCTTATGTTGGGGAACCAGTAACTTTCACTTATGCCGTCTGTGACTTTGTCAATGCCGGTATGGCCCATTTCGTCATGGTATTTGTAAAGCACATGTTGCTCCATTTCTTTAGGAACATAAAATGTTAAATTTTCTTTAACCTTTCTATATAATATTCCGTTTCTCATTTCGTAAAGTTTATGCTCTGATTTACTTAACATATTTTTTATTTCCTTTACCTTTATTTTGACATATTATAAGATTTTCGTCGAAGCTGTCGGTTTCAACCACCAGTACTGAATTGCACCTACTCAATGCGTCCACATGTTGCATTTGTTTACCAGATCTATGTTTGGTTATATAATCGTAATTTTGTAGCTCGAGAGACCATCTAGCTATTCTAGGGTTAAGTTCCTTTTTGTCTAACGCTTAAGAAAGAGAATTGCAATCAGTTACAATTTTGAAAGAAATACCCTGCAGATAAATTCTAAATCTTTTGATGGCATAGATGGCCAACGTTTCTGACTCATAGCTTGTATATTTTGATTCTTGAGGTGTCGTTCTTTTAGAGAAATAAAAGACAGGGTGATATTTGCTATTTTGTTTTCTTTGTAACAATATTGCACCAAATCCTAACGAGCTCGCATCACAATGAAGTTCGGTTTCATCGTAAGGGCTATATTGAGCTAGTATAGGTGCTTCTAATAATTTATTTTTCAGAGTGACAAATGCCTCAAGTTCATTTTCACCAAAGGAGAATATCCTATCTTTCTTCGTAAGATCGTATAATGGCTTGGCAATTAAGGAAAAATCCTTGACAAATCTACGAAAGTAGGAACACATACCAATAAAACTTTGAACTTCATGAACTTTACTTGGCGTTGGAAAATTAATAATTGCAGTCATATTTGCTTTGTCGGCTTCTATACCATTTTTCGATATTTTATAACCTAGATATTTTATTTCAGTTTGAAAAAACTCGCACTTATCAAGTCGAAGCTCGCATCTGTTTTCCACCACTCGTCTAAAAACTTCTTTTAATATGTCCATATGTTCATTTAAAGTTTGCGTCGCAATCATTATATCGTCTAAATATATAATTAATCTACCATCTCGAATCATGTCATTGAAAATTTTATTTACGAATCTTTGGAACATCGAATGTGCATTTTTGAAACCAAAGGGCATTCTTAAAAATTCAAATTGGCCTAAAGGGGTTGTAAAAGCAGTGTATTTTAGAGAATCATGAATGAATGAAAAAATTTTCTTATCTGATAGCATATCTAACAGATCGTCTATTAAGGGTATGGGAAAATGGTGACGCGTATTCTGAGTTACTTGTTCTTATAAATCCTTTTGATAAACTGTCGTCAATAATTTCTTGCAATTTTTGTTTTTCCGCATAAGAAAGTCTTCTTGGAGGGCAATTAAAAGGCTTTTTGTCTTCTACTGTTAATAACTAATTTTAGGTTCTACAGGTCGAATGGGCTTAACGTAATATGAATCGAACACGTTCTCAAAATTTAACTGTTGCATGAAATTTAAACAATCTCCAATTTTATATTCACTTTTTTCATTGTCATACTCTATTGACATTATTTGCTTTATTTCATTTTCATTAACTTTACTTTGCATTTTATATTTGTGTTTTTCATTATTAATTGCATTTTCATTTTTTATGAAATTACTTTTATATATTCCATTTTTAAAATATTTTTTCCTTCTGTTTTTTATCATCGTGTGTTACCAATTTTGTTTTACTTCGAGCTAAAAAATCTCTTCCAAATATCATAGGATATCCCATAGACTCATCACCAACAACAAGAGCATCGATTTCAATATTTTTATACCCGCCTACCCAAAGGGTAGAAGGGTATTATGGCTTTGTGCCGACCGAAAATGTATGTAACAGGCAGAAGGAAGCACAAAAAAAACAGAAGTTATTAAGATATTACTTTTATAAGGCGTTACCACGTGCAACTGCTAGTGCTGCCTAGTTAGTTGCTATGACACTCCGCGACATAATTATGGTGTTCAATAAACTAAAGTGCCGCCAAGCTAATAATTTCGAACAAAGAAAATGTTGATATATTATTTTGGTATTTTTTAATATATTTTTTTAGTATATTTTTTTTTGTATTTTTTCAGTATATTTTGGAAAATATAATATTTGGATGGTAAAATTGGTGGCGGGTATCTCACAGTCGAGCAAACTCGACTGTAGCTTTCTTACTTGTTATTTTTATATTAAACTGATCATAGTAATTTTCCATAAATTTCTAATTTACTCTTATTTAAACCAAAATAATTTTTATTTTCACATTTTTCAAAATTAATATTTGTAGCAATCAAAGACTTTCGAATAAATGTTATAGGTGAGCCCGAGTCTATGAGGAATTCTAGAAATACAGATTGGTTAGTTCCTGTTAAAAATGTTATTTGATAATATCTAACATATTGTCATTTTTCTTTTTGTAAAGTTCGCACGTTTTTACAACATGCCTTTGCTGACCACATGCATAACAGGCCCCTTCGTCACGTTTTGCTTTACGACACTCTCCGGCCATATGTCCCAAGCTATTGCAGTTGAAGCACTTAATGACCCTCTTCTGGTTTGGATGATCCTTTTGAAATTGACCCTTATTGCCGGCCGAAGATCCCTCTGAGCCATTAGGTCGCTGTAACTCGATTTTATTGAATGTCTGTAGTAGACCTTTGTAGCAAACCTCTGAAATTTAGCCGTGTTGCGCAAACCAACGTCTGGGATTCCGGCTATGACGTACTCGATGAACTCTTCTTCTGGTATCTGATGACCGTTGAAATATTTTCCAAATGGTTTTGAATGTTTCACCATATTTCCAGGTGCGAATTTCCAATTTACGGCGAATAGTGATGATATTCTCCTTTTTGGCAAACATATTTTCCATTTCACGCAGTAAAAAATTTACTGGTTCACTGATGTTCATGGGATTGGAAAACAGCCGCTGTTGAGCTCCGCCTTTTAACTTGCTGCAAATTAGCGCACGCAAAGAATTATCATCGACATTGTAATTTTCACGCACGCTTTTTAACTGGGACATCCAGACTTTGAAATGGTTTTCGCCCTCAAATCTGGGTATAATGTCTTTTAAAGTGCCAAAGGCACTACCACTGCATCTGGTCAAGTTGTAGAATTCTGTACTCTTTTTTAAGCATCTTTAATTCGGTTGTCAATTCCAGAAATTTGTTTTGTTGTTCAATTTCATTGGAATCTTTTTCAATTTTGCTTAACATTTCTATATTAATTCCATTGAAGTCTTTGTTTGGCTGTCATTTCAATTCCATCGTGACTCACTTTGTTGACTGCCTTTTCAATTTCATCGTGATTTTCTTTGTTGACTGACATATTAAATTCATTGTGATTTTGTTTGTTGACTTCCATTTCAATTTGTTTGTGAGCATCACCGGCAACTGCCGTTTCAAGTTCCATAGTTCCTATACATTTCGTTTCGCACTCGCTGATGTTGTTGTTGTCGCTGCTTTGTATATTCATTGATACTTTTTCGCAACTCTTGGTATAAGCTGCCGTTGCATTTTTATACCCGCGTACCCAAAGGGTAGAAGGGTATTATGGCTTTGTGCCGACCGAAAATGTATGTAACAGGCAGAAGGAAGCATCTCCGACCCCATAAAGTATATATATTCTTGATCAGCGTCAACAGCCGAGACGATATAGCCATGTCCGAGGAGCAACCGCCTAACGTGCGGGAACGAAGGTCGCGAACAATTAACACAGACAAAACAACAAAATAGTAATAATAACAAGTAAGAAAGCTACAGTCGAGTTTGCTCGACTGTGAGATACCCGCCACCCAATTTTACCATCAAAATATTATATTTTTCAAAATATACTGAAAAAATACTAATAAAATATACTAAAAAATACCACAATAATATATCAAAATTTTCTTTGTTCGAAATTATTAGCTTGGCGGCACTTTAGTTGGTTTATTGAACACCATAATTATGTCGCGGAGTGTCATAGCAACTAGCTAGGCAGCACTAGCAGTTGCACGTGGTAACGCCTTATAAAAGTAATTTCTTAATAACTTATGTGTTTTTTATCCGATTGTAACCAAATTCGCAGAGATCATTAAGATGGTGATTAGTATTGTGCGTACCGAAATTGAACGTTCTAGGTTTAAAACGACGCTTGCAATTCGGTTTTATTCGATTTACGGGGGCGGGAGGGGGCGTGGCTAAAATCAAAAACAAACTTGATCTGCGTGCAACAATAAGACATACTGTCGCGAAAAATTTGTTGCTCTATCTCTTATAGTCTCTGAGATCTAGGTGTTCATACGGACGGACAGACGGACAGACAGACAGGACATGGCTATATCGTCTCGGCTGTTGACGCTGATCAAGAATATATATACTTTATGGGGTCGGAGATGCTTCCTTCTGCCTGTTACATACATTTTCGGTCGGCACAAAGCCATAATACCCTTCTACCCTTTGGGTAGGCGGGTATAAAAACTCAATGTTTAGTGTAAAGCTTCCTCAAACACAATATTTTTTATAACTTTCTTTCAAATCAATTTTAATGCCTCCTCCATCTCCTCCTCCTTCTCCAACTCCTCCTCCTCCTCCATTTCCTCCTCCTCTTCCATTTCCTCCTCTTCCTCCATTTCCTCCTCTTCCTCCATTTCCCCCATTTCCTCCTCCTCCTCTTCCCCATTCCCTCCATTTCCTCCTCCTCTTCCTCCCCATTTCCTCCTCTTCCATTTCCTCCTCCTCCTCCTCCTCCATCTCCTCTTCCTCCTCCTTCTAAATTTCCCCCATTTACTCCATCTCCCCCATTTCCTCCAACTCCTCCTTCTCCGCCTCCCCATTTCCTCCATCTCCTCCTCTTCCATTTCCTCCTCCTCCTCCCCATTTCCTCTACCTCCTCCTCCTCGATCCCCCCATTCCCTCTTTTTCTGTTCTTCCTCCTCCTCCTCCGGTAATCATTCATTCATCCCCCATTTCCTCTTTTTCTGCTCCTCCTCCTCCGGCAATCATTTTAAAATACTTTCGCCTACCTCGGAGGAGCAGAAAACATGATTCCCGAAGGAGAAGGATTATATATAATAGAGAGGTTAAAGGTTAAAGGTTAAAATGATTCCCGGAGGAGGAGGAGGAGCAGAAAATTAATATATATAATAGAGAGATAGATTTCTGCTCCTCCTCCTCCGGGCATCATTTTAAAATATACTAAAAAATACCTAAGAGGTGAGCGAGCGAAGCGTCTCTCTATTATATATGAAAGTTTTCTGCTCCGCCTTTTCCGAGAATCATTTTAAAATATACTAAAAAATATCAAATAGGGCATCATTTTAAAATATACTAAAAAATTCCAAAGAGGTGAGAGAGCGAAGCGAGCTTTCCGGAACAGCGTAGCGGAGCCCTCTCTATTATATTTCAAAGTTTTCTGTTCCTCCTCCTCCTCCGGGAATAATTTTAAAATATACTAAAATGATTCGAAGTGAGCTTTCCGGAACGCAGCGCAGCGTAGCGGAGCGAAGTGGTGGACACCTCGCAGCTCCGTGGGGGCGGAAAAGGTGAGCGAGCGCCGCGATCGTTTCGCTCCTCCTCCGGGAATAATTTTAAAATATACTAAAAAATACCAAAGAGGTGAGCTCCTCTTCCGGGCATCATTTTAAAATATACTAAAAAATACCAAAGAAGTGAGCGAGCGAAGCGTTCTATCTCTCTCTCTCTCTCTCTCTCTTATATACAAAAGAGAGCAAGTGGTGTGGAGGGTGTGGGGATACAAGGGCGCGGGGGTAGAGGGCGCGCGCAACTCCGTAGGGGCGCAGCTCTGCGTAGCAGAGCGATGTGGAGGACACCTCGTTACATACACTTTCGGTCGGCACAAAGTAATAATACCCTTCTACCCTTTGGGTAGGCGGGTATAATTAACTCTGGATATTTCCAAACGAACCGTCAAATTTAATGAAAACCGGGTAGACAACACTCCCATGGAACCTGATGCCTCAGTTCTTAGGAGAAAGAAACAAAAATTACATAAGTCAAAAATCAGGAAAATAATCTTAAAGAAAAATTAATAATCGAACCAAAATACTCTCAAATTACCGTTTCAGGTTCACTTTAGGGTTGAACCGAGCCATTTCTATCCAAACCTTAAATGATAACACCCTCATAGCAAAAATAGAACTATGTAGGTCAGGCTCTCCCGATTGAGACATACAAAAGAATCAGCCATCTAATTAATCTACCAGAGTATGAGAATTGCTTAGACAAATACCAAACAACTATAGATAGTTTACCAGCAGACAACACTATAACAGATTCTGTCGAGCTACTAACAGCAAACTAAAACAAGCATAATTAAAAAAAGTAAGAAAGCTACTGTCGAGTGTGCTCGACAGTGAGATACACGCTACCCAATTTCACAATCAAAATATTATATTTTTCAAAAATATACTGAAAAATATACTGAAATAAGATACTAAAAATATACCGAAATTATTTACCATAATATTCTTTGTTTTTTTTTTAGCTTTGCGGCACTTTAGTAGGTATATTGAACACCATTATTATGTCACGGAGTGTCATAGCAACTAACTAGGTGCAGCTGCAAGTGGTAACGCCTTATAAAAATATTTTCTTAATAACTTCTGTGTTTTTTATCCGATTGTAACCAAATTTTCAGAGATCGTTAAGATGGTGATTAGTATTGTGCGTGCTAAAACTGAACGTTCTAGGTTTGAAATTCGTTTTTTTCGATTTACGGGGGCGGATGGGGGCGTGGCCAAAATCTAAAACAAACTTGATCTGCGTGCAACAAAAAGACACACTGTCCCGAACGATATAGCCATGTTCGTCTGTCCGTCCGTCCGTATGAACACCTAGATCTCAGAGACTATAAGAGATAGAGCAACCAAATTTTCGGGACAGTATGTCTTATTGTTGCACGCAGATCAAGTTTGTTTTTGATTTTGGCCACGCCCCCTTCCGCCCCCGTAAATCTAATAAAACCGAATTACAGGCGTCATTGGTATGCACAATACTAATCACCATCTTAATGATCTCTGCGAATTTGGTTACAATCGGATAAAAAACACAGAAGTTATTAAGAAATTACTTTTATAAGGCGTTACCACGTGCAGATGCACCTAGTTAATTGCTATGAAGCTCCGTGACCAACTAAAGTGACCAACGCCATGCTAATAATTTCGAACAAAGAAAATTTTGGTATATTATTTTGGTAGAATTGTAGTATATTTTTTTAGTATTTTTTCAATATATTTTTGAAAAATATAATATTTTGATGGTAAAATTGGGCGGCGGGTATCTCACGGTCGAGCACAATCGACTGTAGCTTTCATACTTGTTGACATTGAGATTCCAATTTTTATACAACCTAATTATAAACTTGCCAAAATAATTCCCTGACCAATAAACAAGACATATTTTATAATAACAACTAATTATTTAGCTTATAATAATAAGAATAAGACAAATACCCTAAAATAGGCAATCTATTTCTTTGCGACAAAAAATATTTCTCCGACACCCCACAAGATAATTCTTGTATCGAACATCGACTTTTTTTTTGTTAATATATGTTTTATTTAGAATCTATCTGCTAGACAAGCACGTTGTCGCGGTTTTCCAGTCGGTTAAGATACCTCTGACTATATTCGCTGATTGTTTGTTGGATAGTGGGCACGTTGAGGTCTGTGTGAAGGACGGAGTTCCTCACATAAAATGGCGCGCCCACTATTATGTGCAGAACCTTTGATTGAAACACTTGAATACTGTGAGTGTTTGATGTGGCCGTGATTCTCCAAAGTTGAATCCCATATGTCCAGATTGGCTTATGGATTGCCTTGTAAACCTAAAGTTTATTGCGTGTGCTAAGGCTTGATGCGGGTCTGAGGAGAAAGTACAATCGTTTGAGCCTTTCTTTTAGCTGGAATATTTTGTTTTTTAAATGAGCTCTCCATTTTAGTCTGCAGTCCAAGGTGAGGCCCAGGTACTTAGCGCTACTTGCGGTGAGTAGTGTCTGACCAAAGATGGAGACTTGTGGACAGATGAGAAGTCTCAGCGTGTGCACTACCTGAACAGACTTGTCGGTGTTGATTGCTATATTCCATTTGATAAGCTACGGCTCTAAGGCTGACAGTTGTAATTGCAGTTTTTGGGAAGCTGCTATTGGATTGCAGTCTGAGGACAGAAAGGCAGTGTCGTCGGCGTAGGTGGCTGTGAGAGAGGAGTGCAAGTTGACCACCGGAAGGTCAGCAGTGAAGAGGGTGTAGAGGAGAGGCCCAAGAACGCTGCCTTGAGCCACCCCTGCCAAAATTGGCTTCAAATCAGACTCCGCGTCATTGCATCTCACAAAAAATGTTCGGTTCTGGAAATATGACTTTAGCACCAGGTAGAATGATGTTGGGAGTGGTTATTTAAGCTTGTATAGCAAGCCTTGATGGCAAAAGCTTGTCGGACATCCAGGAATGCTGCAGCGCAGTACTTTTTGTTTTCCAGGGCGTCAGTGATGTGTTGGACGACTCTGTGACAGTGCTCCGGTGTGCCCTGGAGATTTCGAACATCTACTGCTGAGAAAAATTAGTTATTGCAACGTACGCGAAACAGGTCCAATCGACATATTTGAAGCTAAAAGAGGGTATATCTTCATATATAATGCAGACAACATGAAGATAGAACAGTCAAATGGCAGAGAATATACTTTTAGTATATTATTTAGTATAGTCAGCAATAATCAGGTATTCGAATGACTCACATCAAATCAACGGCATCAATTATGACAATGCGGTAGATACAACCTTTGAGCAAATGAAACTCATTCTATCGCCACTGCAAAAATTAATAAAAAATAATACAGTAAGAGTCCTAAGCCTAGAAAAACTGCATTTGGATGCGATCGAGATATCAAGAAAAGTCCTTAATGTCCACCACCAACACTAATCGCCACGCTTGGACCCTATACTCTTTATTTGTCTTCCTCGCAGTTATGGTACTTCTCGAATGGTTGTATCGACACTGAACCGGGAAGCGGAATTCAAATGGGTCAGCTCCACAACATTGTTTAGGCTCCACCTTTGACCACACATCCGGCATAATGCTAACACAACAATCAGCAACTTTGGTATAACATTTTGCACAGCAACAGCATACTTGGATTAGCTACAGTCAGCAAATTCACAATTGTTTACATTAAGAATTTCTGTCATACTGAGCTGAGCTGAGCTGAGGCTTCATGCCAACCACTTTTATAACGAATAAACAGATCTTATTTTGAGTTGAATCGAATAACACTTCTTTATTTTTGTGCGGAAGAATGAACTTAAACTAAAACTTGCCTTATAATAAACTTACCTAACACCTAAGTGACTTGGAAAACGTTACTACCTAAAGCATTAGTACAAACCACTCCAAACGTTGCCCCTCACGTTCGACTGTGTTAACTCGCATGCGCAGCATCAGCAATTACAACGGAAACGAGACGCCAGCAGCGACAACAGCATCAGCGGCAAAGGCAACAGCGACACCAACGGCAGAAGCGGAAATTAAATTAACTCTTAGATTGTTTAAGTTTTATTTCTAATTAACAACTCAAAAAAATCGGTTCGATTTTTTTAAAAAAGAAAGACCACCCGTCTGCTTAACTGGTTCCTGAGCAGGAACTCGTTCATCGCGTCGTGTGATTTACCTCAAGTAACTAAGTTGCCACTGTGAGTGTCTAAATCACACTAGTTGGCAACCGCGAGTAATAGTGCCGAATAAAATAAAAAAGAACAATTCGGTGCAGCAAAAACGAACGGGTCAAACATCACCGCTGACAATCCTGTAATGCCCGTCCGCAGAAAACCACGCAACCGTGTCACTGGGGATCCCAAGTAATCCGTTGTCGCTGCAACTCGCCGTAAGGATAAAAAGTATAAAATCCAGAGGACCATCGTGGAAGATTCACCGGAATGAATATACTACTATAAGGAAAATAAAGTTAAAATAAGAATAATCAAAGGAAAATTTCTAAAATACAAATACAGAAAATTAAAACAAAGTAAGTGAAAACAATTAAAAATTTGAATTAAGAAAAGTGTGGAACATTTAAGAGCAAAATAAATTAACAAAAATAAAAAGTTTTTCGATATTAATTATTATATAAAACCTATATTATCATATTATTATACCACAATTAATAGGAAACAAACGATAACAAAAGGAAAGAGCGATCCAGCCATTGGATCTAATACAATAAAAAACTTTTACTCATTTCCAAGTCTCCAATCGTCCCGATTTTATAAAGTTTAGAAATGCAAAAAGAATTGTCCGAGGCAATGGCAGGCATAAGTTTAAGACCCAATCATCCTAGGGGCAACCCAACAGCAGCCAGTACACCAATAGCCAATCCTGAACTTTAGCATGTACAAGTGACATTAATTAAGGACGCCCTCCAAGTAGGTGAAATCCTTAGACAATTATAAGCTGTAGATGTAGAAAAAGAGTATTCGCACCTAACATATACACCTACTGAAAGCACTCAATATGATGACAAAGTACCCGACGTCACCCGTCTAATTAAAGAATTCTCTGGCGACAGACCTTCTTTCGGATTCTGGAAGAAGACCGTTGACAGAGTAATGGCTATATTTAAAGGACAAGAACAAACATATAAATACTACCAAGTCACGTTAGCTATATGTGGAAAGATAGTAGGTGAAGCAGAAACATTCATTCCATACTCCCTTGAACTGGAAGGCTATACCTAGATGCCTCCCTGAACATTTCGCAGATAAACGAGATCTAAAAACACTCAAATATCAGATGTTCTCTCTGACTCAGTGTCGGTTGTCTGTTATGGAATCTTACCACGCAGTCTACCACCAATTATCCTTGATACTCAGTCAAGTTGGTGTACAAGAAAATCCACCTGATTCCATAAAGTCATTGACGAATAATTATAGAGGCAAAGCCCTCGATACCTTCGTCAGGGGTCTCAATGAAGACCTTCCACGTCTTTTGGCTATGAAAGAGCCAAGAGATCTTAGTCATGCACTGCATTTGTGCAACCTGCTTGACAATCAGGACCATAGAAATACACTTCTTCGGAGGCTGAGACAACCACGACCTTCATTACCATCTCGTAAGCTCCAAGCGCAGCACAATTTCAGGCAATTGAACAGTAAACCAGCGTTTTCAAAACAAAGCTCTATGGATCATTTCCAACGCTCACGTCTACCATGAGAGCGCCATAATCCACAGAGAGCTTCACATACCCTGGATCAAGGAGGAAATTGCCAAGACGAGCACGCGATACAAAAGCAGACTCTACAATCATCCAAACAGACTGGTCACAAACTTACTGGACAATAGCACCTCAATACGCAGAATCAAGAGGATTCACCCACTAGACCTGTCACATGACCCGCCTCCGGGAGTAGAACCCTAATTCATTTAAAAGTCTGTCATCGTAAGACCTCATCCATGTAAAAATAATATGTCAATGTTCCTGCTACACTATTTAATTATTGCTCTACTTAAGGGCAGATTTAAAATAAATCTAATCACAAGCTAAAAAAAAAAAAAAAAGTAAACCATCGTACCAACAATTGCTTAACGTAGCCAAACAATTTCAACCACCATTATACTATCCATCTTCAGATAGACCGGACTGAAGTTCTAGACCACCGACTACATGGCGCCTACTCAACTGATTCCATATATACCCTTCCCATAGCGGCCATATGGGCCACTGCCACAGCAGATTACATATAGGCAAACCTTCGCGGCCCCACCCCGCCCATTTGCTCCTAAACTAGAGCCCAGATCAGTGTCAATGGAAATTGATCATTCTCTTAAACCACCACACACTCTTAAACCCATTCGGTATTAGAGACTTAATTTGCAAGTTTTTTATATTACTCACTTTAAATACATTTCATGGCATAAAAGGAAACAACACTTTGAAAAAGATAGATGCGGTGATAGACATAAAAACCAACACACTAGTGATAAGAGGCGGACGGAAAATTAAAATTTTAACTCCAAGCACACGCAGTCAACAACGTCAATATCCGGTCCGATCATATGACACTTGCACAAAAACACTCACTTGACAGAGAGACATGTTAAGCTTTTCGCAAACCCAGATAAAAAACTGAACTATACCACGCGAGTTATAGGCAACATTAGAGCCAACTCCGACTTACCCGTACATAACAATTTCGGATCGCTATCCCAGAAATAAGCGAAATACTCGCTCAATTGGGAGAAAACAAATATTTTTCCGAATCAGATCTGAAAAGTGGTTTCACCAAATCCCATTGATGGAAAAAGTTTGCTCGACTGTGAGATACCCGCCACCCAATTTTATCATCGATATATTATGTTTTTAAAAAATAGACTAAAAACAACTAAGAAAGCTACAGTCGAGTTTGCTCGTCTGTGAGATACCCGCCACCCAATTTTACCATCAAAATATTATATTTTTGAAAATATACTAAAAAAAAAAATATACTAAAATTATACCAAAATAATATACCAAAATTTCCTTTTTTTTGAAAAGAACACCATTATTATGTCACGGAGTGTCATAGCAATTAGCTAGGTGCAGCTGCACGTGGTAACGCCTTATAAAAGTAATTTCTCAATAACTTCTGTGTTTTTTATCCGATTGTAACCAAATTCGCAGAGATCATTAAGATGGTGATTAGTATTGTGCGTACCAAAATTGAACATTCTAGGATTAAAATGGCGCCTGTAATTCGGTTTTATTAGATTTTCAATCTCTTATAGTCTCAGAGATCTAGGTGTTCATACAGACAGACAGACGGACAGACCGACGGGTCTTCTACCCTTTGAGTAGGCGGGTATAAAAATCAACAAACAATTAGAAAATAATAATAGATAGGTCATAATCAATAAGGAACTATATACAAGAATAAATGAAATCAGCATAAGAACTAATAACGTTATAAAAACAACAATAAAACAAACAGAGTTCAAAGAACAAATAATATCCGTCTTAAAATATAAGTTGCAAATTTTCAAAGACGAATTGTCTAACTTAATACACGCTATCGATTGGGGTAAAAAAAAATACAATAAACTCAATAATTTTGTCCGAAATTTAAGTAAACAAAATAGAACAAGTATTAAAAAAAGAAAAAATAATGTTCATTAATGTAGGAGTAGAATTAGGTCTTTCGTTTTTAAATTAAAACCCTCTGGTTCATTCTATTTTTATATATATGAAGTGTTATAAATGTTTATTAAATCAACTTATCATAAATCATTACAAATTAAATTATAGTTTTATTAAGTCGGATTCATTTGACTAATTGTTTCTGTTCTTTAAATTTACTTCTCGTTTAATTTTCACTTTTTGCTGCGATCACACGCGTCTGTCTTAACTCATGTTTTAACTTCTACTCCTTTGTTCCAATTCGCTCACTAGCTTGTTAACTTTACTGATTCACCCGCTCATCTAGTTCATTCGCTTTTAATTGTACGTTAATTCATTTCTCTAACAGCTATGTTAATTCTTAATTCCTACATTCGGCCATCCTACATTCATAATCGTCCCGCATTATGGACACCACTCTTTCATGTATTCTGGCACAGTATTTGTCTTATTAGGACCCTCCTCTTCTCCAACTTTCTCTACCGCATACCTGCCATGCCTTAGCTTTCTTACGACTCTGTACGGACCTAAGTACTTCTTTCTAAGCTTTAATCCTGGGCCAAACTGCGTTCTTGTGATAGCAACCAAATCATTAATTTCATACTCTTTCTCGTTCTTTCTATTCTTATCAAATGCCTTACGATTCTCTGCCTGAATACTTGCTATATTTTCTCTAGCTAATCTACGGATTTCGTCCTTCTCTTCGTAGATATCATCAGTCTTCTCGCTGCGCGACGAACGCGAAGAATGCAGTTCATCACACTCCGCTGCCGCCGGCTGTGCCTGTCCGCTCTGCTGCTGCTGCTCCTGCTGTATGTGAGGATTGCTTTCGCAGAATTCTCGCCACTTGGCGGCCATAAGCATTATTAGCTTGGGTGCCGCAGTTTTGTAATTCTCCTTTTGCAGTATGGGACTCACATGCTACATGAATGCCTCGTACGTGATCAGGCTCTGCAGATCGTTTTCACCGTACTCGATCTCCACATCGCACACGCTGAACGACGAGCACACATCCTCAACAGATGGCATGCCTGAGGATGAAGACTCCTTCTCCTTTTCCTTCTTCTCCTCTTTACTTTTGCGTCCACTTTTGAATGAAGTACTTGGATACTCCACCTCTTCATCGAGCTGCAGGAAGTCGCTGTCCTCTTCGCTTTCATTCTTCTTGCGCTTATTCATAATCTGCTGTAAAGCTGCCTGAATATCTGCTTCTTCCGAGCCTAAAGTAATTGCATCTGCATGTATATCATCACTAACTAGCTCTGACATTTCGTTATTCTTGCGACAAAAGGTTGCTCCGTTTTTACCAATCTTAACGTCCACAAACTCAAAAACATCGTTGCCAATAACACAACTATAGGGAGTATCAATATCTCGCACTACATGAAAACATATTGTTATTGGAATACGATCTAACTGTGTGTCAATTACAAACGATCCTAAAGTGTAAGTCTTTGAGTTCCCTATACCAACGAGTTCTTTAATATCTGGGTTCAACCTGACAGAATATGCTTTCTTATATGAATTCTCATTTAGGGTACAGATATCACTGCCTGTATCTATAACAGCTGATATTGCCTGTTTACCAATTTGAACATCTTCGAAAACTCTGTTAAACATCGCCTGTGTTAACTGCTGTATGTTAGCACTAAGCAATGAACATAATAGAGTCCGCATATCCAAAAAATACGGGCACTTTGCGTTTTTGGTTTTCATAACCCCCGTGGCAGAGGCCGTGGCAGAGGCGCAGCGCTCTCTCGCGTTCGGCTCTCTCTCGAGAACTCGAGCTAGCCGTCGTGTTTTGAATTTTGAAAACAAAACCCCTGAGGCAGAGACGCAGCGCTTTCGCACGAAGAAGTGAACAGAGAGAACTCGAGCATTAATTCAATCGTAGAACAACGCTGGTTTGATATGTGTGTATGTGTGTTTAGCGCACATACATATGAAGAAACATAATATGTATGCAGTTGCTGCTTGTCCGATTGCTTCAATTTTAATTTTTCAGATTTCAAACTGAGTTTCATTTCAGAAGTGTTTTGCTTGGATAGGGAAAAGTGAATACTCTTCTTCATTTGCATATATTGGTATATCACTAATAACTAAAGAATTCTAGTCTAGGTCATCAACGGTGCGGTGTGTGCATCACAAATTGAATTGTTGGTTTCTGTCTGTGACCTTGTTGTTGTTCTCTTCTGTTCCGCTCGTTTGTTTCAATTGATTTTGTCGTCTTTGCGTTGATGTTGCTGTTTTTGATTTGCTTACTTTTTATACCCGCCTACCCAAAGGGTAGAAGGGTATTATGGCTTTGTGCCGACCGAAAATGTATGTAACAGGCAGAAGGAAGCATCTCCGACCCCATAAAGTATATATATTCTTGATCAGCGTCAACAGCCGAGACGATATAGCCATGTCCGTCTGTCCGTCCGTCCGTCTGTCCGTCTGTCCGTCCGTATGAACACCTAGATCTCAGAGACTATAAGAGATAGAGCAACAAATTTTTCGCGACAGTATGTCTTATTGTTGCACGCAGATCAAGTTTGTTTTTGATTTAGGCCACGCCCCCTCCCGCCCCGTAAATCGAATAAAGCCGAATTGCAAACGTCGATTTAAACATAGAACGTTCAATTTTGGTACGGACAATACTAATCACCATCTTAATGATCTCTGCGAATTTGGTTACAATCGGATAAAAAACACAGAAGTTATTAAGAAATTACTTTTATAAGGCGTTACCACGTGCAACTGCTAGTGCTGCCTAGCTAGTTGCTATGACACTCCGCGACATAATTATGGTGTTCAATAAACCAACTAAAGTGCCGCCAAGCTAATAACTTCGAACAAAGAAAATGTTGATATATTATTTTGGTATTTTTAGTATATTTTTTGTAGTATTTTTTCAGTATATTTTTGAAAAATATAATATTTTGATGGTAAAAGTGGGTGGCGGGTATCTCACAGTCGAGCAAACTCGACTGTAGCTTTCTTACTTGTTACTTTTGATTGCATGCAGAGACTGCACCTGTTGATCGACTTTTTATTATGTTATTATGTTTAAATAATTAGTATAGACATATTACGAGTATATTTAAATTTCAGCATTTTTTATTACAAGTTAATATAAGCATATATAAAAGGAGTATTTTGATTTTTATTTACATTCATATTTTTATTCATTTTCAGCAGTTTCCTTTTCGGGACAGTATGTCTTATTGTTGCACGCAGGTCAAGTTTATTTTTGATTTTGGCCACGCCCCCTCCCGCCCCCGTAAATCGAATAAAACCGAATTGCAAGCTTCGTTTTAAACCTAGAACGTTCAATTTTGGTACGCACAATATTAATCACTATCTTAATGATCTCTGCGAATTTGGTTACAATCGGATAAAAAACACAGAAGTTATTAAGAAATTACTTTTATAAGGCGTTACCACGTGCAACTGCTAGTGCTGAATAGCTAGTTGCTATGACACTCCGCGACATAATTATGGTGTTCAATAAACCAACTAAAGTGCCGCCAAGCTAATAACTTCGAACAAAGAAAATGTTGATATATTATTTTGGTATTTTTAGTATTTTATTTTTTGTAGTATTTTTTCAGTATATTTTTGAAAAATATAATATTTTGATGGTAAAAGTGGGTGGCGGGTATCTCACAGTCGAGCAAACTCGACTGTAGCTTTCTTACTTGTTACTTTTGATTGCATGCAGAGACTGCACCTGTTGATCGACTTTTTATTATGTTATTATGTTTAAATAATTAGTATAGACATATTACGAGTATATTTAAATTTCAGCATTTTTTATTACAAGTTAATATAAGCATATATAAAAGGAGTATTTTGATTTTTATTTACATTCATATTTTTATTCATTTTCAGCAGTTTCCTTTTCGGGACAGTATGTCTTATTGTTGCACGCAGGTCAAGTTTGTTTTTGATTTTGGCCACGCCCCCTCCCGCCCCCGTAAATCGAATAAAACCGAATTGCAAGCGTCGTTTTAAGCCCAGAACGTTCAATTTTGGTACGACCAATATTAATCACCATATTAATGATCGATGCGAATTTGGTTACAATCGGATAAAAAACACAGAAGTTATTAAGAAATTACGTTTGTAAGGCGTTACCACGTGCAGCTGCACCTAGCTAGTTGCTATGACACTCCGCGACATAATAATGGTGTTCAATAAACCAACTAAAGTGCCGCCAAGCTAATAATTTCGAAAAAAGAAAATTTTGATATATTATTTTGGTATTTTTTAGTATATTTTATTAGTATTTTTTCAGTATATTTTGATAAATATAATATTTCGATGGTAAAATTTGGTAGCGGGTATCTCACGGTCGAGCACACTCGACACTAACTTTCATACTTGTTCAGTGATTGTTCTAATCATCTCTGCAACACCATTTAGTTGTGGGGTATGAGGAACCGTTAAATGATAGCTGATACCTTTTTTGACACAAAATTCACGCATTTCATTAGTGAGATATTCTCTTCCATTATCAATATATAGATTAACCATTTTTAAATTGAAATGAACCTCACTCTTTGCCACAAAATCTTTAAATACAAAGAACACGTTCGATTTATAAGTTACGAGGGTCGTTTGATAAGTCCGTGACTTTTTTGTATTTGCCGCGCACCTGCTCTAAATACAACACTGCTCCTGTCAGCAGTTATCGATTAACAGCTGACTGTAAAATTTTGAGAAAGCTGCGTTTTTTGGTTTGCGTTTTATAGGCATTGAAAGCAGACGATCTCGTGAATTTTAACGAAAATGGAAAAAAGTGAATTTCGTGTGCTAATTAAGCATTATTTTTTGCGTAAAAAATCCATCACCGAAACCAAGGAAAGACTTGATAAATATTATGGGGACTCTGCACCATCAATTTCAATGGTTAAGAAATGGTTTACTGAGTTCCGTTGTGGTCGTACCAGTACAAGTGATGCCGAACGTTCAGGTCGCCCAAAAGAGGTCGTCATGCCAGAAATCGTCGACAAAATCCATGGAATGATATTGGATGATCGGAGAATGAAAGTGCGTGAGGTAGCTGAGGCTGTAGGCATCTCAACTGAACGGGTACATCACATTTTACATGAATATTTGGACATGAAAAAGCTTTCCGCGCGATGGGTGCCGCGATTGCTCACACACGACCATAAGCGCAACCGTGTGACCATTTCAAAGGAGTGTTTGGCGATGTTCAACCGCAATCCAAACGAATTTTTGCGCCGTTTCGTTACCGTAGACGAAACATGGATCCACCACACCACACCAGAGACCAAAGAACAATCAAGACAGTGGGTTTCTCCGGGTGAACGTGCACCAAAGAAGGCCAAGGTGGGTCTGTCGGCCAACAAGGTCATGGCCACAGTTTTTTGGGATGCACAAGGTATCATTCACATCGATTACCTTGAAAAGGGTAAAACGATCACCGGCGAATATTATTCAGAGCTTTTGGACAGATTCGATATTGATTTGAAGCAGAAACGACCGCATTTGGCGAAAAAAAGTGCTGTTCCATCAGGACAATGCACGGGTGCACACGTGTGTAGTCAGCATGAAGAAATGGCTCGGCGGTAAGAGATTCGGGTCAAATGAAGAGGTCATCACAGAAACAAACGACTATTTTGAGGGCCTTGAGAAAACCTATTATTTGGAAGGAATAAAAAAATTGGAAAAACGCTGGACTAAATGTATAGAGCTAAAAGGAGATTATGTTGAGAAATAAAACGCTTCTTTGACGAAAAAAATATATTTTATTCAAAAAGTCACGGACTTATCAAACGACCCTCGTATTAAATACATCACACAATAGTATATTGATCAATAAATACTACATAGTAGTTTTTATTATCATTGTATATTGATCAATAAATACTACATAGTAGTTTTTATTGTCAATAGTTGAGGGTGTAATCGGACCGCATACATCCGAATGAATTACAAATAGTGGGCGTTCAATATTTTCTTTATTTTTGTGTTTTTCAAATTTTAGTCTTGATTGCTTTCCGTTAATACACGCCTCACATAATTTACTATTATTTACTTGTACGTTTTTTATAAGTTCACTATCTTCAAACAAGCCATCTCGTTTAATTTCTAAGAATTTTCCAACACTTATATGTCCCAATCTTTCATGCCACAAGCGATACTCTGCATCATTTGATATTGCAGATGTATATACTTTACTATTTAAAGTAAATTTAACAATCGGTACATTATACTCACATACTCCTTCAAATATCAAGTGGCTTTTCAGTGTAATTTGCTAATTTCACCATAAATGCAAATCCGCATTTTTGCTGCGTTTCTACCTTCTGAGTCTGTCTTTCTCTAACTTCTGCATTCATCAGAAATGCAAACGCACGTTCTGGCTGTGTTTCTGTCGTCTCTCTCTGAGCCTGTCTCTCTCTAACATTATTTCCATCGGGAACATTCTGGTTTCCTGCCTGCCTTTTTAATGTAAAGCAATATTTCTTTATATGACCCAATTTCTTGCAATAAAAACATTTTAGTTTGGACTTATTCTTAAAAGGTTTCTTCATAGATTTCATGGCTTTGTTTTTGTATGTATTTTCCCTAGACTCTGGATTGCCTATGCTTGCAGCACTTTAGCTCTTGCGTCTTTGTTAATTCCGTTTTACTTTATTTCATGATCGAGTAGCCGTGTCTTAACAAAGTCTAATGTCAAATTGCTCTCAGTAAGAGTTTCTATAGCTGTTATTACTTCTTCATAGTTAGTCGAAAGTGTATTAAGTAGGTGAGCAATTTTGTCCATTTCGTCCAACTTGGCTCCAGCCGCAACTAACTCAGTTATCAAATCATCAAAAAAAATTAAAATGGTTTACTAGCGGAGTATCACCTTTTAGTTTTAAAGAGAATAATTGCTTGCGTAGTGGCAATTGAGATGCCAAGCTTTTGCGCTCATAAATGATGTCCAATTATTCAAAAATCTGCTTTGCCGTATTTTCATTGTTGGCAAAACTTAAAAAAGAATCGCTCAAATATTCTATTATGATCCCCTTTGCATTTCTTTCTGCCTGTTTTACTTCCTCGCTTACTTCTGTTTGTTCTTTCTCAATTACATTTAACAAATCATTTTCCTCTAACAGTGCCCTTACTCGGAACTTCCAAATTGAATATTTTTCACCGTTAAACGGTTTTATATTCCTCTTTCCTTTATCCATGACTTTTTTTCTTTTGAGTTTTGACTACGCGTCATCGCGATGATAAAACTAACTGTTCTTATTTTTTTTTCTTCTTTGTTTCTCCGCTTGCCTTGCGCTTCTTAGAATCACTTTTCGTTGCTGTACTGTTTTTACACTTATATACAACCAAACGGTTTTGTGTATCGTTATACATATATATGTATAAGAAAATTCGGTAATTGTTAAATAGCCGCTCGTGTGAATTAATTTTTTAAATTTTATTTTTCCTGGAAAGAGCTAGATTTATCCAGAATTTTAACGAAGAGTTTTTTTTGCAGAAATGAATAGTTTTTTTTTTAAATTAATTTAAAATTTTCGAAAATACCATGTATTTTGTTGTTAGCAATTCACTCTCATTTGTATGTATCGATCGCTTGTTGTTCTCTCCCGCTCTCCTTTTTTTTTCTACAGTGGCCAAAGTCGATTTTATGCAAATTGAATTGCCAACAACAAAATACATGGTATTTTGGAAAACTTTAAATTAATTTAAAAAAAAAAAACTATTCATTTCCGCAAAAAAAACTCTTCGTTAAAATTCTGGATAAATCTAGCTCTGACCAGGAAAAACAAAATTAAAATAATTTATTCACACGAGCGGCTATTTAACAATTACCGAAAACACAACTGCAACTCCAGAGATGTGATTGCAACCACATCAACTTAGAACCCGTAGATACCTTAAGAATTCTAGGATTCTTATTTGACAAAAAATTTTACTTTATTCAACACTGCACTGTCTCAACGCCTAACCTAGAAACAAGAGTAAATATTGTAAGATTCTTAAAAAATTCAAATTCACATAAATACTCTGACTAACATTAGAAGATCTCTCCAAAGTGAACTCCGGTCTTCTCCAATCTTTGGATGGTCCTCCGAATCTAACATTAAAGAAAATCAAGCCCCGTTACACACCGAGGTCCGCCGCTGCATTAACGCTTTTCCCACATCACCAGTGCATCCTCAATGAGGCGGGGTTACCATCTCTGTAAGATAGACGATTTGCAACAACTGTCAAACCATATCAAAACTTTTCACCTCATCTAACAAGTTACTCAACAAAAATGTTATCAAGGCTGCAAAAACTAAACACACAAAGCTTAGCAATGATTCGACACTACGCAAAGCTACAAACGGAAATTAATCTGGAGCTCACGTTATCACGTTACCAATCACAAGATTAATAATCTATCCCGGTTATTACAGGATTCCCTGATAAAGCTAAGACTTCACGTCAACAAAAAGAGCAATACTTGTACCGCAATATTTCGTAAATACATTTTAGAGGAGACCCAATACATACAAACAAAATTAGTATGAAAGCTACTGTCGAGTGTGCTCGATCGTGAGATACCCGCCGCCCAATTTTACCATCAAAATATTATATTTTTCAAAAATATACTGAAAAAATACTTTAAAAAAATATACTAAAATTATACCAAAATAATATACCAAAATTTTCTTTGTTCGAAATTATTAGCATGGCGTCACTATGGTTGGTTTATTGAACACCATTATTATGTCACGGAGTGTCATAGCAATTAACTAGGTGCAGCTGCACGTGGTAACGCCTTATAAAAGTAATTTCTTAATAACTTCTGTGTTTTTTGTCCGATTGTAACCAAATTCGCAGAGATCATTAAGATGGTGATTAGTATTGTGCGTACCAAAATTGAACATTTTAGGATAAAAATGACGCTTGTAATTCGGTTTTATTAGATTTACGAGAGCGGAAGGGGACGTGGCCAAAATCAAAAACAAACTTGATCTGCGTGCAACAATAAGACATACTGTCCCGAAAATTTGGTTGGTCTATCTCTTCTAGTTTCTGAGATCTAGGTGTTCATACGGACGGACAGACGGACATAGCTATATCGTCTCGGCTGTTGACGCTGATCAAGAATATATATACTATATGGGGTCGGAGATGCTACCTTCTGCCTGTTGCATACATTTTCGGTCGGCACAAAGCCATAATACCTTCTACCCTTTGGGTAGGCGGGTATAAAAATGTTTTTAAAAAATTCAATATGGAAGATTATAATCCAGTTGGGACTCCTCTTCCAAGCAAAATAAAATATGAGACTTTGCAAGTAGAAGAGTCATATGAAGCACCATGTAGGAATTTGATTGGTTGTTTAATGTACGTAATATTATGTACACGACCGGATTTAAGTACATCGATAAGTATCTTAAGTCGATAAACTAACTACAATAAAGACAAGTAAGAAAACTACAGTCGAGTTTGCTCGACTGTGAGATACCCGCCTCCCAATTTTACCATCTAAATATTATATTTTTCAAAATATACTGAAAAAATACTACAAAAAATATACTAAAAAATACCAAAATAATATATCAAAATTTTCTTTGTTCGAAATTATTAGCTTGGCGGCACTTTAGTTGGTTTATTGAACACCATTATTATGTCGCGGAGTGTCATAGCAACTGACTAGGCAGCACTAGCAGTTGCACGTGGTAACGCCTTATAAAAGTAATATCTTAATAACTTCTGTGTTTTTTATCCGATTGTAACCAAATTCGCAGAGATCATTAAAATGGTGATTAGTATTGTGCGTACCAAAATTGAACGTTCTAGGTTTAAAACGACGCTTGAAATTCGGTTTTATTCGATTTACAGGGGCGGGAGGGGTCGTGGCCAAAATCAAAAACAAATTTGATCTGCGTGCAACAATAAGACATACTGTCGCGAAAAATGTGTTGCTCTATCTCTTATAGTCTCTGAGATCTAGGTGTTCATACGGACAGACAGACGGACAAACGGACAGACGGACATGGCTATATCGTCTCGGCTGTTGACGCTGATCAAGAATATATATACTTTATGGGGTCGGAGATGCTTCCTTCTGCCTGTTACATACATTTTCGGTCGGCACAAAGCCATAATACCCTTCTACCCTTTGGGTAGGCGGGTATAATTATGGCAATGTCTTAAAAGAATTTTAAGATATCTAAAAGGAACTGTCAATTTAAAGTTATAATTTAAAAGAAATTTGAAAGTAAATAAAATTCTTATGGGGTATGTTGATTATGATTGGGCCAGAAATGAGACTGACGGAAGAAGTACTACATGGTATATATTTAAAATGTTTGAAAATTGTTCAATTTTCTGGAGTACTATGAAACAAAAAACTGTTGCTGCTTCATCTACCGAAGCTGAATATATGGCCTTATTCGAAGGAGTAAGGGAAGCATTATGGCTAAAATCATTAACAAATGAAATGAAACTAGAATTAAATGGTCCAATAGTTATTTTCGAGGATAACCAAGGTTGTATAAGTATAGCCAATAATCCCACTTGCCACAAGAGAACTAAGCACATACATAGATATCAAATATCATTTTACCAGAGAACAAATTGAAAACAAACTAATTTGTGTTAAATATCTTTCCACAGATTTACAATTGGCTGATATTTTGACAAAGCCACTACCAACTGCCAGATTCACTGCGCTGCGAGACCAACTGGGGCTAACCGAATCTTGAATGATGAAAATAATCTGAATGAGCAAAATGAATTTTTATATGAAGTCTGAATCTTTTATATATATATATAACCATAATCAAATCAAAACAATTACTAGTCTAATCATTACTATGTATATCTAACTGAATCTTGAATGATGAAAATAATCTAAATGAGCAAAATGAATTTTTATATGAAGTCTGAATCTTTTATATATGTATATACATATAACCATAATCAAACCAAAACAATTACTAGACTAACTATTACTATGTTTATTTAAGTGAATCTTGTTAAATTTTTATTTGATTCAACTAATTGGGTTTTACTGGGTTTTCCCAATTCTTTGCAGCAAATGCTGGTTCAATAAAAGTAGCCCCAGAGAAAAATGAAAAGAATAAGAATACAACCATTAGAAAACGCGGTAATTGTTAAATAGCTACTCGTGTGAATTGATTCTTTTAATTTTATTTTTCCTGGATAGAGCTAGATTTATCAAGAATTTTAACGAAAAGCTTTTCTCGCTGAAATGCGTTAACTTTTAATATCGGCTTAGTTTTTTTTGGGTGTAGATAGGAAAGTTATTCGAGATGTGAAATAAAAGAGTGCATTCCTTTCAGCAATATTAGATTCTATTTTGAAAAAGGCTTTGGCCTTTTTATAGGCAATGATGAGACATATTGCGCTTGAAGTTTAGCTAACGGAATTGCTTTTCAATACGTAATTTGTTAAGGGTTTTATATTTTGGGGGATAAAATTACATTTTCAATTTTCAAATATGAAGCGTAATGTAGTGTAATGATAAATACTGCCATGTAGGTATTTGTCAATTGATGTAACGGACAGAACTTTATTTTTTTAAATATGCCTACAAAATAAGAAAATTACAAAAAACAGAACAAAAGGAAGCTAAACTTAAATGTCAGCAAACGTCCGCGCTAGGATTATGTTGTGGCTGTGAATGTGTTTTTAGTGGTTTACAGAGGCGGAAATACGCCCATCTTAAATAAACTTCATCTGCCTACCGAGTTTTTACATGTGGTCTCCAAATTTGGTAGCTCTAGATTTTATAGTTTCTGAGATCTCGATGTTCATACAGACAGACAGACAGACAGGGCTATATCACCTCGTCTGTTGATGCTGATCAAGAATATATATACTTTATGGGGTCGCAGACGCCTCCTTCTGCCTGTTACGCACATTCGGACAAACGCAAAAGGTCATGCATTTTTTAAAATCCACGACCTAAGAACCTCATGAAAAAATCTTTGTTTAGATCAGGAGTTATTAATTAAAACCTGAAAAAGTGGTCAGATTCTCTATGACACGTAACCAACACATCTACATATAAGAAAAATGTTGAGGTTAGCTGCTAAACAATTAAATTACGCCAAATGTGGAGATTTGTCGTCATTAAGGTCATATGCTCAAAAAGCCAATTTCTGGCTCTACAACATGGATATAGACAAATACGGATCATCTGCCATAATTTTTTTGTAGCTCTACGCAAAAATTTCTTAACAAAAAGTAAACTTTAATAAAGCTTACAGCATTTACAAAATACTAAGACAACACACATAAACAAACATATAGTACAAAGCCTATTTATAAATTCATATTTACAATCGTGCCTCCCTCCCCTTGTCAATGTTCTTTTCAACATCGTTTGACTGATGTGATTGTCTTTTTGACATGACGTCGTTTGTGCTGCTGCTGGTGGTGCTGCACTTGTTAAGTCGTTGTTGTTTTATTTCGGTGGCTTTCGCCGATTACACCTGTCTCTGAATGTTTTGACATAACTTGATATTACTAGCATATAATTAGTATGAACATAATATATTTAAATTTTAGCATATTTTTTTCCGAGTTATTATATATGAACATATATAAACTCGCAATAAAATATACTGAAATTTAAATATAATATGTCTATACTTCTAAATTGATACTAATAATACAATATTCAAACAAGATCGACAGGTGCAGTCGGCACACGCCAGCAAAAGTAAAAAATCAAATCAACAAAATCACTACCAGCAGCACAACACAATACGTCACAATACGATGTCGAAGAAACATAGGTAAGGGGAGGGAGGGCACAAGACAAGAAACCAAAATAACAACAACAATTCGTGATAGTTGCAAATCGAATACACAAAATTTGCCTATAGCTCAACACAATTGCATTTTGCATAAGCATACATATGTATGTATGTGTATTCACTACATATTCAATGACGCAGCAGTAGTACAAGACAATCAGCAAACGTTTATACGTTCGAATGCAACCGCTAACGGACTAAACGCAATCGAATTTTCTGGCGCATTTTTGCTCGAGCCAACATGCAACTAAAATGTGGGACAATCTCTGACTATACCGAAACGAGTGTGTGCGTTTACGCTTGCATGAAATGGTATATCTACGTATTGTATGGTTAGTGATAAGACATTCAGATATCAGAAATATGAATAGCTGGCTTGTACGCAATTCACAAGCTCCATATATACAATCGTATATTTCATATAAGTGTATTCACCAACACATTCAAAGACACCAGCAGCAACACCCACACTTTCAGATGTGTGTGTCCAAAATAGCAAACGGTTTGACGTTCGAATTCTAAATCGGTTATAGTTAGCTAGCGCTTCGGGTTCGTTTGTCTGCTACTATTGTTTTTGTTGACGTTGACTTCTTATCTGCTTATGCTAACTGCATTGTTGAATCGTTTTTTATTTCGTTTGCAAGAATGTGCCTATTGCACCTATCAAGCTTCTATAAATGTTTTTTTATTATTATCCGTTTTGCCGTTAAGGAATTCCTCAGGCGGCTGGGCCCGTAGTGATGCAGACAGAGCCACCACATTTGCCTTGACGGCCTAATGTTTAAAGTTCAAACAGCTTTACCCGAAAGCACACACAAACTTCTAAAGTGTTACCTCTATGACCACTGCCGCTTCCACTCATCATAAAATTGAGGCTGGAGTTCCCCAAGGCAGCGTTCTTGGGCCTACTTTAATATCATCTATACAGCCGACATTCCTACAAATAGTCGTCTAGCGGTATCCACGTTTGCCGACGATACAGCTATCCTTAGCCGTTCAAGGTCCCCAATCCAAGCTACAGCACAGCTGGCATTGCACCTCATAGACATTGAGAAGTGGCTCTCTGACTGGCGAATAAAAGTAAACGAGCAAAAATGCAAGCACGTGACGTTTACGCTAAACAGACAAGATTGCCCATCACTCTTGCTGAACAACATAACACTCCCGAAAGCAGATGAGGTAACGTACCTAAGAGTACACCTTGACAGAAGACGCACATTGCTCATCTTAAACTCAAAGCCAACAACTTATACTGTCTCATCAACGCTGGTTCTCCGCTCAGCCTAGACCACAAGGTCTTACTCTACAATTCTGTATTGAAACCAATCTGGACCTATGGCTCACAGCTATGGGGCAATGCCAGCAACAGCAATATTGATATCATACAGCGAGCACAATCAAAGATTCTGAGAACCATCACTGGTGCACCGTGGTACGTTCGGAATGAAACAAACAAAGAGACCTAATTATTCCACCAGTTATCAATGCAATTACGGAACTTAAGGACAAAAACCATAGCAAGTTTTTCTCGCACCCCAACCACCTAGCGAGAGGTCTAACTCAGCTCAGCAGTCGTTCCCGTCTCCGACGAAACGACCTACCAACCCAGCGAAGAAATTTTTAGGGACATCTAATCATAGAACAGTTGGAAATATATAACTGTTCAGAAAAATTTGTTATCGTTAAGATTTTTAAACTTATTGTTAGTTCTTATACAAGAAGATTCAATAAATAAAAGCAAAGTAATAAAAAAAAAAAATTAATAGCCATAGACATACTATTTTTAAATTTTTAAAATTAATAGATTTTTGATTTCACTATTACATTTACATATATATATTTATTTTTATTTCATTAAGGTATGAGGTGAGCTACATATGTATATTTATCATCAATTGTAGTGAAATAATTATGTCCCGGTCGGTTCAATTTTTCAATTTAATTTTACTTTTGCGTACATTGCATATATTTTGTTGTTGGCTTCATAAAAATTTGTGTATTGATGAATACATTCATACACATACATATATTTAAATTGCTATTGTCGCCTTTGCTTGACTGGTGCTTTTGTATAGTTATTGTTCTTTTTACATTTTCTTAGGTGCGGATTAATATCTGTGTACACATATGTATATTAAAAGTTTTTAGATTTACAGTAACACGTAATATATGTGTATTTTCTAACACTTTGAAAGGAAACAAAGTGTAAGTTGCGTATACCCATGCTTTCTCTTATAGTGTCAGTGCAAGACTGACAGCAAACATTTTGCTTTTGTGCTGCCGCTGACTAAGCTGAATCTCAACCTAATTTTTAAGCACAGTCTTGCTTGAGCCAACACGCAACTAAAAGGTGTCCCAATCACTGAAAATATTGAATCAAGCTCTTGCATGAACACATGAGATGTTAAATCTATAGTCTCTTTGGTTAGTGCGGTTCCAATTGAGTTTTCCGTCTGCGCAAAGATTCAGTTTATCTCCGTATCTAGGCTTCTTCTCCGATAATGTTGGGAAAATCATCGATGGTCGCAAAAAAATATGAATGTTTTTTTAATTTTTCATAAACATCGATTGTTCAATTGGTGTTTCGCCACCTCTATTGAGCTAGCAATATTTCACAAAGTTATTAAATCAAAAATTAAATAGTAAAATGGAAAAGTGGTTGGGCGATACTTTATCCAAGTGCCTTGATTGCGTGGTCACGGAGCAAATGATGTCGTGGGTTTTGTTCCATTGTGATAGTATAATTGCTTCTACATCTAAGAACTTTCGATTTTAAATTTCAGCACCATATTGGCAATAAGTGACGACCACGAATTCGACAATTATTTTGACAATCTGTTAAACAAAGACAGTGAAGAACATCGAATGTTTCTACACAACTGTCGACACATGCTTCTCAGTGGCAAACAACCACGCAGCAGTGCCAAGAGTAAGACTTCCTCTTTTGTGCAAACTCCCCCTATCCAAAGAAAAAGCAGTGGTGCAGGTAAGAAGAAGAGCAAATATGTCAGCATGCATGCCAGTGAGGGCAAACTTTTGGGGCATGATGTGCTGCTAAAGGGTCGACGCATCTGTGATTGTCAGGCAGCTGAGCACAAGCTGGTAAACAATTGTCTACGATGTGGTCGAATTGTGTGTGTGCAGGAGGGTAGTGGTTTATGCATCTACTGTGGCCAGCCAGTGTACACACCGGAAGAAGAGCTGAAAATTTCCAAAATGGCATCTTCCACACGTCCGAAAACAAAAGCTCAAACCAAAGGCAAAAAGATACATTCAGCGGCATTTGGCAAAGTCAGTAAAGAATCAGCCTCTTTGCAAGAGGCGCTGGCGCAGCGTGATCGTCTGTTGGAGTATGACAAGAATAATGAGAAACGAACGACAGTTATTGATGACGAGTTGGATTACTTCCAAGAAAACTCCGTTTGGCTAACAGATGTGGAGCGCGAAAAATTTGAGCAACTCAAGTTTGAGATGCATGAACTAAAGCACGGCAGTCGTCTTAAACGCAAGATCAAAGTGGACTTTGCCGGTCGAGAGCTGCCCAAAGAATCAATAATTATTAAAGAATATGAAGAGAATGTGATACGCCAACTGAACACAGTCAGCAAGCTTGCAGTCACAGACTCCTGCGATAGGTCCTGCCTAATGGGCCAATCAGCTATGGGTTTGGCACCCAATTTCAATGTTGCAAAGCAACCCACTTACAAGCCCAGCAATGATAAAAAAAAGTGGCTTGCTGCTCCTTCGCATACTGGGCTCGAACTTGTCTACAATCGTGTGCAAGACAAGGAGCTCCTCGAACTACAAGATATGCGCCAGTGTCTGTCTATGCATCAACCCTGGGCATCATTGCTTCTGGCGGGCATTAAAAAGTAAAGAGTCCATTTAAAATAATTAAATCAATTAATATTACCATTGTGTCTAGGCATGAGGGTCGAGTGTGGTACAGCGAACATCGTGGACGCCTGTGGATTGCGTCAACGTCAAAGGAACCCCATGCGGAAGATATTGTCCAAATGGAGGAGTTCTATCGAGTTCTCTACAATAGTACGTTTCAAATGCACTCTTGCCTCATGATAATGATTATTTTATAGATACACATCTGGAATTTCCAAAACACTATCCCACTAGCAGCCTTCTGGGTTGTGTGCATATGGACAATTGTCTACCCCAGGAGGAATACCGTGACCTATATCCGCTGGGCGAATCCGACAGTCCTTATGTCTTTGTTTGCTCTAGTCCAGATCAGTTACCAGTGCTGCTCCCAGTCCACGGTGAACACAAGATATGTAAGTATCACAAAGATTATTAAATTCCATCTATTTAAATTTCGAATTTTTCCTTCAGATGAGTTGCCACTAAAAATACATAACGCGGCTTGTAAAACCCTCGCGCGTTCTCGGGCCAACAACGACTGATTATCTCGTTCAAATAATGTATTCTCATGCATATTGCACAATATAATCGTTTCAATAAAGTGATTATCATTATATACAAACACTAATCATATAATATGTAGATATACCATTTCATACAAGCGTAAATGCACACACTCGTTTCGGTATATTCAGAGATTGTCCCACATTTTAGTTGCATGTTGGCTCGAGCAAAAATGCGCCAGAAAATTCGATTGCGTTTAGTCCGTTAGCGGTTGCATTCGAACGTCAAAACGTTTACAGTCAGTTTTGTACTGTTGCTGCGTCCTTTAATATAATATGTTGGTGAATACACATATGTTTATGCAAAATGCAATTGTGTTGAGTTATAGGCAAATTTTGTGTATTTGATTTGCGGTTATTGTTATTTGTTATTTTGGTTTCTTGTCTTCTGCTCTCCCCTTACCATTGTTTTCTTCGGCATCGTTTGACGGGTGCGATTTTTTTGTTGACTTGAAGTATTGTGTTCTGCTGCTGGTAGTGATTTTCTTGATTTGATTTTTTACCTTTCCTTGCGTGTGCCGACTGCATCTGTCAATCTTGTATGAATATTGTTTCATTATAAGCAACTAATAAGTATAGACATATTATATTTAAATTTCAGCATATTTTATTCCGAGTTTATATATTTACATATATTCATATATAATAACTCGGAATAAAACATGCTGAAATTTAAATATAATATGTCCATACTAATTATTTGCAAATAATATCAAGTCATGTCAAAATATTCAAAGACAAGTGTAATCGGCGTAAGCCACCGAAATAAAACAACAACGATTCAACAAGTGCAGTAGTACAAATGACGTCATGTCAAAAAGACCATCACATCAGTCAAACGATGTTAAAATTGGCAAGATGAGGGAGGCAACACGAAAAATATAAAAAAATTAATCGAAAACACAAAAATTGCCTACAGCTCAACACATTTGCATTTTGCCTTATATGTATGTCTATTCACCAACACATTCAAAGGCGCAAGCATTGCCCAGCGTTTCAAATTTTAGCTGTTTTGATTTTAGAATACTTCATATGCATGTACATATGTGTTGGTAAATGCACGTATATGTCAACATACAATAGTATGGGTGGAGCTTGTCAATTTGAGTGCATTGCCCAGCATTTCATATTTGTGATTTCTGAATGCCTCATTTGGATAGTTGAATAGTTTATGCTTTTCCTTGTTGTCATGTATTGCTCTGGCATCAAAAACATAGAAATTGTAGGCAAGAGTATACAGCTGGTTAAGAGCACGCTGTTTTTGTTCTGTTGTTGTTTTCTTCCGATTCATTTGCATTGTTTGGATTGTTATTATTTTATGACCTTCCCCTTTTCGGTGTTCTCTTGTCTGCTTCATTCGATTTCGTTCGCGTTGATAGTTATGCTGTTGCTGGTGCACTTGTTGAGTCGTTGTTGGTTTATCTCTGTGGCTTGCGCCGATTACACCTGTCCTTGAATATTTTGACATGACTTGATATTATTAGCAAATAATTAGTATGGACATATTATATTTAAATTTCAGCATGTCTTACTCCGAGTTATTATATATGAATATATGTAAATATATAAACTCGCAATAAAATATGCTGAAATTTAAATATAATATGTCTATACTTATTAATTGATTATAATGGCACAATACTCATACAAGATCGACAGGTGCAGTCGGCACACTCCAGCAGAAGTAAAAAAAAAATGAAATCAACAAAACCACCACCATCAGTAGAACACAATACGGTAATTGTTAAATAGCTACTCGTGTGAATTGATTTTTTTAATTTTATTTTTCCTGGAAAGAGCTAGATTTATCCAGAATTTTAACGAAGAGCTTTTCTCGCGGAAATGCGTAGTTTTTTTTTTTTACAGAATTTTAAAGTTTAGGAAAATACCATGTATTTTGTTGTTGGCAATTCACTCTTTTTTGTATGTACCGGCCGCTGGTTGTTCTCTCCCACTGTCCTTTTTTTCTACAGTGGCCAAAATCGATTTTATGTAAACCAAATATTGCATGCATACAACATGTTGCGTTTTTTAATTAATCGCGCGATTTTTTTTTTTCAAAAATGTTTCGCCTGCGTCGCTCATTTCTTTCTTCCCTTCCCCCCATTTTTCTCCATATCAGGTGAATTATTTTCACACGTGGCACTTCTTCTTCATGTTGTATGCATGCAATATTTGGTATGGTATGGTATTTTCCTAAACTTTAAAATTCTGTAAAAAAAAAAACTACGCATTTCCGGGAGAAAAGCTCTTCGTTAAAATTCTGGATAAATCTATCTCTTTCCAGGAAAAATAAAATTTAAAAAATCAATTCACACGAGTAGCTATTTAACAATTACCCACAATACGTCATGCCAACAAAAAAATCACAGCAGTCAAACGATGTCGAAGAAAACAAGGGTAAGGGGAGGGCAGAAGACAAGAAACCAAAATAACAACAAGAATTGGTGCTAGCTGCAAATCGAATAAATAAAATTTGCGTATAGCTCAACACAATTGCATTTTGCATAAACATATGTGTATTCACCAACATATTCAAAGACGCAGCAGCAGTACAAAACTGACTGTAAACGTTTTAAACGTTGAACTGAATTTTCTGGCACAGTTTTGCACGGGCCAACATGCAACTAAAGCGTGACTCAATCTCTCAATATACCGAAACGAGTGTGTACACTTACGCTTGTATGAAATGGTATATCTACGTATTATATGGTTAGTTATACTATCGAAACTTACATAGATTAAGTCCACTAACCATATACATATATATGGCGCATATATAACGATTACAAGTATCGTTCGACGCGTCGCATTTGTGTTTACGACTCAGGGGTCCCACTTTAGTTGCATGTTGTATCGAGAAAAACAAAAAACGGTTGCGATTGAGCCCGGCCAGCGACAGCAATCAAATGTCAAAATGTTTGCAGTCTTATATTTCTATTTCGAGTTTAATTTGGATATTTGGGTGACGTCTTAGTAGCCATCAGCAATTGCTGTTATCATTTCTTGTCGGCTGCCGAGCATATATGCAAAATGCATATTACATTTCATTTTTCGTTGGAACAAGTAGATAATTGTTTATTATGTGCACACATTTTCTATGGCAAACTAATTTCTTATAAATTATTAAGTTAATTATGGGTGTTATGTTATTTGTCGGTCAAGCTAGATGTATTATTAATTTTAGTGAAAGAATTATATCCCGGTTGGTTCTAATTTTTTTTTTTTTATTATACCCGCCTATCCAAAGTGAAGAAGGGTTTTATAACTTTGTAGCAACCGAAAATGAATGTAACAGGCAGAAGGAAGTATCTCCGACCCCACAAAGTATATTTTTTCTTGGTCATCGTCAACAGCCGAGACGATATAGCCATGTCAGTTCGTCCGTAAGAACACTTACTTCAGAGACTATATGAGCTAGAGCGAACAAATTTTCATTTGTTTGGAAGACATCGATGAATCGACACATCGTCGATATTTCTTCCAGCTCTTGCGCAAGCAAATAAAATGTTTACACAATCATCAAATTAAAATATTTATTATTTGGGATACATTTTTTCGTTCAACTAAATAAACAAAATAAAAAATAAATTCAATATTAAACTTAAAAATTTCGAGTTCAACTCGGCAAAAAAAGAAAATTTTTAATTTGAATAAACATCGAATATCCATGTTTAAAAACTCCATATTTTCATTTGTTTGGAAGACATCGATGAATCGACACATCGTCGATATTTCTTCCAGCTCTTGCGCAAGCATATAAAATGTTTACACAATCATCAAATTAAAATATTTATTTTTAAGATACTATTGACTTAATTATTATTTATAAAATGGTCAATGTGAATGTGGAATACTGGTAAGTAGGACATCTACCACCGACGAGAGTGTTTTCATATTGGATGCCCATAGTGGGACTTGCAACTTTTCAGTGCAGTGTCAGCTCCTACGACAATTCCTGTTGGAGGCGGCACCGGATTTGCTGGTGGAATGCCACCAGGGGCGAAAAGGATCATTTGAAGTGAAAATTGATGAGCAACTAGTCCACTCAAAGCTGAGCTGCCTGGCGTTTCCTCAGCACCAGAGCGTGCTAACCCAGGTGGAGCGAGCACTACGCGGCGAGAAACTGGAACAAGTTAAAAAAGTACCTATCAAAGACTGCAACATAATGTAAACCAATGATACAGTTGATTGACTGATACAAAATTTGTTATATGTATTGAATGTATTCATATTAAAAAATACAGGTGACATATCGAGATGCGGACCTTAGCGTCTGTAGCGATAACGTTTAAAGTGAAACCACAGTTGAAATATGTTGTTGTGAAATTGACAACGAAAGCCGCGTTTATAGCTGAACTCCCACTCGCGATTGACAATTTTAAAGGCGATGTCCTCATAGGGCGGACCCGTGTGGAATCGGAGCACGGCAAAATCGGCGTTCTCGGCACATGGAGTGAGAAAATATTGGGGAGTCTGGGACTTGTCCATGAGATCCGGATAGAATATGTTGAACTTGTATCCTTGCACAATTTTCGGTGGGGGATTGTCCATATCGTAATGAGTCTGATTGTACTTGTTCCACTCGAACCCCGTGTGGACACGATTAAAGTAACGCGGTTTACGTGGTCGGTACTTGTCGGTGGCCAACTGAGGTACTGAATCCAATGGGGTCTCTACACTAAACTCGGCTTCATCGCCTTGCATCCCCTTGCGTGCCTCGCCGCGCATTCGTTGCTCCTGTGGCGTCAGTTCTAAAATGTCCATACGCTCTGGATAAATAATCATTAGTCGCTGATAGCGCACGCGATTTTCATCATCACTGTCGCTGAATACGCCACCCCTCACGTTGTCCTCGGTGGCAGAGGCCAAATGGCGTCCATTGAAATCCTCTTCACGTATGTAGCTAGGACTGTAGTTGCCCAGTTGATACATGCGTACCGCGTTCTCAAGCTCCTGAAAGGTATTGTCACCCTCAGGTTCTTCGTCCTGTGACGATTCACCCTTTTGTTCACTATCGTCAAACTCATTCTCTTGTTTAAAAGCTATTGGAGATGCTGATGTAGTTGCATCATTCTCACGCTTCAAGAGTAGTAACTTCTCGCGGAGTAATGCTTGGTGGCGATCACGGAGACGAGCTCTTGCCATGTGCGCCGTTAATTGTGACAGCAGACTCTCCCAGTAGCTAATGTCGACGCCATCGGCGCGACCACTTATCTTGGCCTCGATGCGAGAACGCATCTCGTCCAGCTGCTTGGCGTTTTTACCGCGAAAAATATCCGCAACATCTTTGACAACGCTCTGGTGTATGCCATCTCGTCGTTGATTTAAGGCATTCGCCTCGTTCTGTCGTAACTTTAGCTGCTTTTGCAGCTCGTCCTGGACAATGGTAACCATGTCATTCCAAAAGTCCATATGCTTGCCTTGTTCCAGCTCTTCGTACACTTTTATATCGACCAATAGGTCCTCAAGCTCCTCCATCTGCAGACCATGCAACAGCATGTATGGCTCATGCATTTGCATCTCCAGAGAATCGTCCAGAGTGCTCTCCGAGCTGCCAGCGGATACGTACTGAGCCAGTAGATCGATAGGTTTTGCGCGTCCGTCACGTATGCGAATCTCGCTGCGCAGACGTGCTTGCTCCAAGTGGAACTGATCCTCTTGACGCTGCCATTCTCGGAATTGAACAGCCTCCTTGGACCGCTGCTGCTGCATGGCGTCGTCCTCTCGAGCTTGACGCTCTAGTTCACGCTCCTGACGTCGTTTCTTTACTTTTTCCAGCTCCCGACGATTCTCCATCTGCTTTTGAAGCGACAATACTTCGACGGTCTTGCTGGAAAGATTAGCGAGGCCCTCGACTTCGAGTTTCTTTCCCCAGTGGAAAGTAGACGTCAGATTTGAGTCGCCGAACGGATTGTCTTCGTTGGAATATGTTTGGTATTCATTGTCCCAGCCCATACGTTGTCGTCTACGATGCTCCTTATCATGTTTCTCACGCAAACGTCGAGCACGTTTCTCTTCAGGTGTCTCACTGGCCTTGATTTGTTCTTTAAGGCGCTGTCGCTCCTGCTGTTCGCGCAATCGCCGTTCCTCCAGTGTTTGAAGCAATTTTATGGAACTCATTTCGGTACTGTGTTTATATTTTACTCCTGTTGTATTACGACTTTGCGATGATGACGAACTAGATGATGAAGGTAAGCGACGCCGATGCCCCCTAACTTTTCTGCTATCACTGTCGCTACGGTGACAGTATTTATTTAGTTCCTCTCTATCCTGTTTCCGCTCTTCTTTCAAATTACAGTTGTCCCGATGTTTGTAGTATTTGTCTTCACGATCCGGAGTACGTGCTCGTGAGATCTTTCTGATGCAGATGCGGCTCTGATGCCGAGATTTTTTCTGAGGCATATTAAAAAAAAGTTTTATGTTTGTAGAATACAAGTTAACCACATAAATGTGAATATAAATTGACGATAACAGTTCCTCGAAGACAGCTGTATTTAATAAAATCAGAGCATCAATCGACTTATCGATATTTTGAGTTTTCGATGGTATTCCAGCAAATGTTTAGTGTTTGAAGAAGATTCCAGTGTATCAAATAAAAGAATTATTTGATAACAAGCTTATTCGTGGAAGTGCAAAAACAAAACAAGTTGTGCGAATGGTCTCTGTTGAAAAAGAAAGACTTCGAAATCAAAAGCAAAAATTGGCAAAGTTCAAAAACAAAAAAAAAAAACACCTATATGCAAACGAAGCAAGATTTTAGGGTTATCTTGTCTGCATTGATTTTTGTGCTGCACCGAATTTATAGTTTATTGTATTTTCTATTTTTTTTAATGCATTTTATAAATTTTATTAATAAAATAAATATTTATAGTGGTAAGATATGACGCAAATATGTCATATTTTTATGTATGTATGAACCTTTTTTTTGTTAAAATTCTACTTCCTCTGTAATACGTGTATTCCGCAAAGAACATGTATTTTTTAAAAAGAAGTTTTAGCACTACGATCTTTTTGTTCTTCTTTCGCTTGCAATCGTGCATACTCAAATTATTGTACTATGTATCCGGTTCATGTGACAAGGAATAATACGATGCTTGCTTTGTTATTATTGGCGATTTTCAAAACGATTCAAAATACATGCGACTCTGGTCAACTTTAAATAATATTAAATATAAATTCATGATAAGTCGAACTTTGTGGTCGAACTCTACCAGTAGAAAAAAATCGGTGAGACATTAGCTATTTAACAAATATCCAAATATTTCGCGATCTGTAGTCTCAATATACAATGCAAAACAACAGGAAAATAAAAAGAAACTAATTTTTGTATCTAAACAATGGACACTGGATATCTTGCACTCCAGCTTTTCCAGCTGCAGCGTTTTCACTTGTCGTTTCGCTTTAGTGCAAACACCTGTTTACAAATTCAACAGCCTTGTATAAATGACTGACGCATTTTGGTGCTATCTTCAAATTCTTAAACTAGCAGACACTTTACACATAAATCTTAATTTACTTTCAAATTATGATACACTTAAATTATTCCCAAATTTTTGTCAAAAAATGCATATTTATTGGTTTTTTTTCCTGAAGCTTTTAATTGTGAATTTTAAATTTCTCTATATATAGACAGAAATACAGAATGGAATAGAGAGAATTAAAATTAATTTAGAAAAATAAAAAAATATTTTAAAAAAAGGTTAAATATGCTATTATTCAAATTTTTCGATAAAATTAAATTAAATTACCCTATAAATTGTTTAACAAATTGCCGATTTGATCGATTTCTTTCAGCATCGAATACAGCACTAATATTTAGTGTGTGGGCATGTGTGAATGTGTGAACTAATAAATTTTAAGAAATGCTAGACATTTGGCTAAAAAATTATTAATATGTTAATTAAGATGCTGGTTTACAAGATAAACAATTACAAATTAAATTATGGATTATTGAAAGTGGAATTAAGCGGCGTTAAATGTGGGCATGTTTATAACTAAATGTTGCATATTAATTTTATTTTTAGATTCTGAAAATCTTAAATATATTTATTAATCTTTTAAATGTATTACATTTATAAGTTTTTTGTCTGCGTGATTACTCCATATTACCACTAATCATATAATACCACTAAGCAATGAACATAATAGAGTCCGCATATCCAAAAAATATACGGTCTGTCGCATTTGGGTCTTCATAACCCCCGTGGCAGAGGCGCAGCGCTCTCTCGCGTTCGGCTCTCTCTCGAGAACTCAAGCTAGCCGTCGTGTTTTGAATTTTGAAAACCACTGAGGCAGAGACGCAGCACGTTCGGCTCTCTCTCTTCGTACGAAACTTGAAAAAGTGAACAGTGAGAACTTGAGCATCAATTCAGTGGTAGAACGACGCTGTATGTGTGTATGTGTGTTTAGTGCACATACATATGAAGAAACATAATGTGTATGCAGTTGCTGCTTGTCCGATTGCTTCAATTTTAATTTTTCAGATTTCAAACTGAGTTTCATTTCAGAAGTATTTTGCTTGGATATGAAAAAGTTAATACTCTTCTTCATTTGCATATATTGCTCTATCACTAATAACTAAGGAATTCTAGTCTAGGTCATCAATGGTGCGGTGCGTGCATCTCGAATTGAATTCATTTTGTATAAACATATGTGTATTTACCAACATATTATATTAAAGGACGCAGCAACAGTACAAAACTGACTGTAAACGATTTGAGGTTCGAATGCAACCGCTAACGGACTAAACACAAACGAATTTTCAGGCACAGTTTTGCTCGAACCAACATGCAACTAAAGCGTGACTCAAACTCTGACTATACCGAAATGAGTTTGTGCGTTTACGCTTGTATGAAATGGTATATCTACGTATTGTATGGTTAGTGACAGAAGTTTTTAATAAATTACTTTTATAAGGCGTAGTCACGTGCAGCTGCACCTAGTTAGTTGCTACGTTACTCCGTGACATAATAATGGCACTAACCATACAATACGTAGACTGGTCTTTTCATGAGGACTTTTTGGTGGGCAGCATCGAAATAAAAGTACTGCGATGCTGCCCACGAACATGTTGGGTCGTAAGACGTTGCTGCCCACCAACAAATAACTGCATAAAAACGGTTTTGGTTGCGACGGCGTACGCCGCATTCGAACGTGCACACGTTTGATGTTAGTCGAAGCCCTAGTATGTATGTGTGATTTTATGTATAAGCGTTTTGTACTGCTGGTGCGTTCTTGAATATGTTGGTGAATACACATATTTTTATGCAAAATGTAATTGTGTTGAGCTATAGGCAAATTTTGTGTATTCGATTTGCAGCTAGCACAAATTGTTGTTTTTATTTTGGTTTCTTGTCTTGTGCCCTCCCTCCCCTTACCTATGTATGTTTCTTCGACATCGTATTGTGACGTATTGTGTTCTGCTGCTGGTAGTGATTTTGTTGATTTGATTTTTTACTTTTGCTGGCGTGTGCCGACTGCACCTGTCGATCTTGTTTGAATATTGTGTTATTATTATCAATTAATAAGTATAGACATATTATATTTAAATTTCAGCATATTTTATTCCGAGTTTATATTTGCACATATATTCATATATAATAACTCGGAATAAAATATGCTAAAATTTAAATATAATATGTCCATACTAACTACATATTTGCTAATAATATCAAGTTATGTCAAAATATTCAAAGACAGGTGTAATCGGCGCAAGCCACATAAATAAAACAACAAAGTCTCAACAAGTGCAGCACCACCAGCAGCAGCACAAATTACGTCATGTCAAAAAGGCAATCACATCAGACAAACGATGTTGAAAAAAACATAGGCAAGGGGAGGGAGGCAACACGAGGCGCACGACAATAGCGCTCGGCAGCCGACAAGAAACGAAAATAACAAAAACAATTGGTGTCAGTTGCAAAGAAGTCGCCCAAATATCCTAATGAGACTTGAAAATATCAAAATGAAATCAATCGAATACACAAAATTTGTCTACAGCTCAACACATTTGCATTTTGCCATATATGTGTATTCACCAATACATTCAAAGGCGCAAGCATTGCCCAGCGTTTCAAATTTTAACTGTCTTGATTTTAGAATATTTCATATGCATGTATGTGTTGGTAAATGCACGTATGTATATGACAAGATTCAATAGTATGGGTGGAGCTTGTCAATTTGAGTGCATTGCCCAGCGTTTCATATTTGTGATTTCTGAATGCCTCATTTGGATAGTTGAATAGTTTATGCTCTTCCTTGTTGCCATATATTGCTCTGGCAATAAAAACTAAGAAAGAGTAACTGCTGGTAGATATCACCCATTTTATTTTGATTCTCTTTGACTTCTTAAGTTGTTCTTTTCTGTCCTTCGTTTCATGTTCCATGTATGCATACTGTGCAATTATTGTTATTGTTGGATGACCTTCGTTTGGCTGTTGGTATTGTTTTTGGTGACGTTTTGGCTGCTGGTGGTGCGTTTGGTGTGTGGTTTTTTATTTCCTTGTGCTTGCGCGATTACACCTGTTTAAGTGTTACGCACATTGATAATATTTTAAAACAATTGCTATGGACATATTATATTTAAATTTCAGCAAATTTTATTATTATTATTATTATCAGACTAACTTAAATTAATAAATGCTTAAATAAATACAAATGTATTTTTTTCATATTACAGCAGTTTTAAAATAAAAAAACTAAAATTAGCTTATTTAAATTTATTTATTTTGGTGGGGATACCTATATCACTTTAAAATGTACAATGTATGTGGGCGTGTAATTGACGTGGGTGGCAGTAAGTATTCCAGCAGCCGATCTGGATTTGACACTGCACAGGTCATCACCACACGCCAGTTGCCATCATCCGCCCACATACGAGCAGAAAAAGAGGCGCGCGATTAAATAAATAAAAAATACGAAATAATTACGATTCGTATTTGAATATTTATTTATAATTATAACATAAATTATTTTGTTAACTCTTCTTGCATGCATTCTCATGCAATTTATTGGCTAACAATTTAGCCGCTGCTCTTCCTCTTATTTTTTCCATTTTGACTGTGCTGATGTTTGTTTTTCTAATTGCCTATTCTTTAGTTTTGTTTTGATTTGATAATTTGCTCGCATTTTTAACCGCGTTTCACGCATACATATATACATTCATATATGTACATATGCACATTTTTAGCATGACATGCATACATACGCATTATTTTCTCAGTTGATTTGAATGATTTGAAAGTGCGAAGAAAAAGTTTTTCAATTCGTTATTATCGGCTTTGATTTAATTTTTTTGATTATAAAAAGTGCTTAAAAAGTGATTAGTTAATTCAAAATGAGTGTTCAACAAAAGAGTGGTCGTAAGTGCATTGTTAATTCCTGTTTGCGAGCTCATAGAGACAGCTCCGAACATTTTCCTGTTAGGCTTTTTAATTTCCCCAAAAATGAGATTGCACGTGCCAAATGGGTTGCAGTATGCAAATTGCAATCTGGTATCAATCTTGATAGAGCATATATTTGTGATATGCATTTCGAAAAAAAATTTTTGGGGAGGAAAAAATTATTGATAGGAGCTTTGGAGGAGGATTGTGGTCAGGAGCAAGCTGTACTTCGCAAAATTGAAAATGATAAAGATGATTTGATTTTCTCAGACCAGGAGTCTGAAATCGAATTGTCTTTAGAGTCGACAATTTCAGATATTAAAAATGCATTCGGTGATAATTCCTTAAGGTATTTTGCAGGTTATCTTTTATATAGACTCGATAGAAAGTATGATTGCAGTGAATGTCATAAATTATGGAAGCCATCCTCTGAAGTGCAGGAGTCGTCAGAATATTTGATTATTAATAAAAATTTTTCTTTTAATTCAAGCCTTAGACTTCAAGCTCCAACGGACTTCTTTTTTGGCCTTGTTAAATTTCATTTTAATATTTTTAACAAATTATTTAAGAGAAGTAAGGAAATTTCTCGAATAAAGCAAAAAATCGTTCAATTATGTATAGCTTCGACTCATAAATTGGAAGGGTATTCTGATTGGTTTTCACCTGTTCATCCGTGTTTCAGACATAGGTGTGAACTTCTAGATGGTTTCGTTGTTATTTTAATTAAAAAAAATTGTAAATGGTTTTCTGAGAATATAATAAATAAAGCACACAGTGCAAGAAAACTTAAAATTCTCAAGCAATAGGAGTTGTGCTTGTTCAGGATGCCAATTTAGTTAGCTAGGGCCTTTCGACTGTCTTTAAATTAATTCATAGTTTTCATTCATTTGATAGTTTTCAAAATTGTATACGTAGTTTTGGACAGGACAACTTTTTTGCTAGTGTAGTTAAGAAGCTATGGTTTTAGTTTGTCAGTTTTAGTGATTATTTCTGCTCGTTAACAAATTATAATATATTTATGTGTATAACTTAATGTGGATTAGGCCTCATGGGGATACCACACTAAAAAAAACGCACCAATAACTCTACCTCCATGGTGGTGTGGAAATGAGTTAGTTTAAATTAGAATTAAAATGTTCAAAGAAAATACATAGTGTATATGTATGTATGTACATATAATTATTGATATATTTTAAAACTGTGGTATTTATTTAAGCATTTATTAATTTAAGTTAGTCTGATAATAATAATAATAATAATAATAATAATAAAATTTGCTGAAATTTAAATATAATATGTCCATAGCAATTGTTTTAAAATATTATCAATGTGCGTAACACTTAAACAGGTGTAATTGGCACAAGGAAATAAAAAACCACATAAACAAACGCACCGCCAGCAGCCCAAAACGTCAACGTCTACCAAAACAATAGCAACAGCCGAGCGAAGGCAAAGAAAACAACAAGGGGAAGGTCATCTAACAATAACAACAAATGCATATGATACATGAAACCGAAGGAGAGAAGAGAACAACTTGAGAAGTCAATAAGAAACATTGACACATTGTGAAGTCAAAAAACCGAAAATATGAAAAGCTGTGCAATGTTCGCAAATTGCCGGCAGCTCTTCACACACAATCGATTTGCTCATACACATATAATCACACATACATACTAGGGCTAACATCAAACGTGTGCACGTTCGAATGCGGCGTACGCTGTCGCAACCAAAACCGGTTTTATGCAGTTATTTGTCGATGGGCAGCAACGTCCTACGACCCAACATGTTCGTGGGCAGCATCGCAATAAAATAGTGTGGCCGAATAGGCTCTCATGAAAAGCCCAGTCTATCTCTTATATGGTTAGTGATAATGGTGTTCAATAAACCTACTTAAGTGCCGGCAAGCTAGCAATTTCGAACAAAGAAATTTTTTGTATATTAATTTGGTATATTTTTAGTATATTTTAAAAATATATTTTTTATTATATTTTTGAAAAATATTATATTTCGATGGTAAAATTGGGTGGCGGGTATCTCACAGTCGAGCAAACTCGATAGTAGCTTTCTTATTTGTTTTCTGTTTCTAATTGAATTTGCGAGTATTCTCTTCCAATTCGTATGTATTTCTTGGATTGTTATTATTGTATGACCCTCCGTTTTTCGGTGTTCTCTTCACCGTCGTATTATTAGCAAATAACTAGTATGGACATATTTTACATAAATTTCAGCATATTTTATTTCGAGTTTACATATTATATATACATACCTATATCATATTTGTATGTGTATAATATATGAACAAATTTCTGTCCTGCAGCAGTGCTTAAATGTTAATAAATTTACTTATGTATATATTTAAATATTTGTATCTTCTGTGTTTGTACATACTCATGTATACTCGTAATATGTGTTTGTATTAATATATTTTGTATGAACATTTATACACAGCTGCAACACATAATTGGCTTATGTTTTCATAAATCGTAAATAATAATAAGAAAGCAATTCTAAATCAAAAAACTGTTATATTTCCTTACGAAGTGACCTCGCTTCGCTCGCTCACCTCTTACGCCCCCACGGAGCTGCGCGCGCTCTCTCCCCCCGCGCCACCGTATCCCACACCCTCCACGCCACTTGCAGAAACAGAATTTTTATACCCACCTACCCAAAGGGTAGAAGGGTATTATGGCTTTGTGCCGACCGAAAATGTATGTAACAGGCAGAAGGAAGCATCTCCGACCCCATAAAGTATATATATTCTTGATCAGCGTCAGCAGACGAGACGTCTGTCCGTATGAACACCTAGATCTCAGAGACTATAAGAGATAGAACAACAAATTTTTCGCGACAGTATGTCTTATTGTTGCACGCAGATCAAGTTTGTTTTTGATTTTGGCCACGCCCCTTTCCGCCCATGCAAATTGAAAAAAACTGAATTGCAAGCGTCGTTTTAAACCTAGAACGTTCAATTTTGGTACGCACAATACTAATCACCATCTTAATGATATCGATTTTGGTTACAATCGGATAAAAAACACAGGAGTTATTAAGAGATTACTTTTATAAGGCGTTACGTGCAGCTGCACCTAGTTAGTTGCTATGACACTCCGCGACATAATAATAGTGTTCAATAAACCAACTAAAGTGCCGCCAAGCTAATAATTTCGAACACAGAAAATGTTGATATATTATTTTGGTATTTTTTAGTATATTTTTTAAAGTATTTTTTCAGTATATTTTTGAAAAATATAATATTTTGATGGTAAAATTGGGTGGCGGGTATCTCACAGTCGAGAAAACTCGACTGTAGCTTTCTTACTTGTTTTATATATAATAGAGAGATAGAGATAAAGATAGAGAGAGAGAGATAGTACGCTTCGCTCGCTGACCTCTTTGGTATTTTTTAGTATGTTTTAAAATGATTCCCGGAGGAGGAGGAGAAGCAGAAAACGTTTGTATATAATCCGCCCCCACGGAGTTGCGAGGTGTCCTCCACTTCGCTCCGCTACGCTGCGCTGCGTTCTGGAACGCTCGCTTCGCTCGTTCACCTTTGGTTTTTTTTAGTATATTTTTAATTGATGCCCGGAGGAGGACGTTCGCTCACCTCTTTGGTATTTTTAGTATATTTTAAAATGGACCTTTGGTTTTTTTAAGTATATTTTAAAATGATTCCCGGAGGAGAAGGAGGAGCAGAAAACTTTTATTTATAATAGAGAGATACATATATACTCTAGCAATAAAATATGTTGAAATATAAATATAATATGTCTATACTTATTAATAGAAACTAATTACACAATATGCATACAAGATCGACAGGTGCAGTCAGCACACGCAAGAAAAAGTAAACAAGTAAGAAAGCTACAGTCGAGTTTGCTCGACTGTCAGATACCCGCCACCCAATTTTACCATCAAAATATTATATTTTTCAAAATATACTGAAAAAATACTTTTAAAAAAATATACTAAGAAAATACCAAAATAATATATCAACTTTATCTTTGTTCGAAATTATTATCTTGGCGGCACTTTAGTTGGTTTATTGAACACCATTATTATGTCGGGGAGTGTCATAGCAACTAACTACATAGGTGCAGATGCACGTGGTAACGCCTTATAAAAGTAATCTCTTAATAACTTCTGTGTTTTTTATCCGATTTTAACCAAATTCGCAGAGATCATTAAGATAGTGATTAGTATTGTGCGTACCACTTAAATTTAACATTCTAGGTTTAAAACGACACTTGCAATTCGGTTTTATTCGATTTATGGGGGCGGGAGGGGGCGTGGCCAAAATCTAAAACAAACTTGATTTGCGTGCAACAATAAGACACACTGTCCCGAAAAATTTGTTGCTCTATCTCTTATAGTCTCTGAGATCTAGGTGTTCATACAGACAGACAGACGCACGGACGGACAGACGGACATGGCTATATCGTCTCGGCTGTTGACGCTGATCAAGAATATATATACTTTATGGGGTCGGAGATGCTTCCTTCTGCCTGTTACATACATTTTCGGTCGGCACAAAGCCATAATAACCTACCCTTTGGGTAGGCGGGTATAAAAACAGTGTGTGCAAAAACTCTTGTAGGCGATGCCATATCTACGTATTGTATGGTAATATCATTAACTTTGATTTGGTTGACACAACTGGTTACTCCAGCCTTTTAGCTAACAAATTATATGTATTCGATTTAATTAGTCAGCTGCAATCCGTTGTTGTGTAAAATGATTCAATCTCGATGAACTGTCTTCGCTGACTCAATTTATTTGTCCTGTGTAAGGACCTCACCAAATCCGTCACGAAAAAATTTAACAACCGCTGGCAAAGGATTTAGTTCTTCTGCGTACTTAGCTCAATTAAAGAAAATAAGTGTTGGTAAGCACTTAAACATCCGAAGGGAAAACCAGACTCTGGCAACGTTATTACAACAAAAATATGCGATATAAAAGTATATAGTAAAATACAATAAATATTCGTGTACAATGAAAGCAATAGAAACATTTTTGATTCTATACCGTTCCCGTGCGTGATAGTTCTGAACTGACTGTGATCTTACATATGTATAATAAATTAAAAACTGAGCTCGTGTGTGATATATTTTAATTGAAGTCCGGGACGCGTTGTGTTTATTTAATTGGTGCGTGCTCAATTTGTTGTATATAACATTGTCAGCGGCAGTCCGGCGGGCCTGCAACCAAATCAATTCCAAGTAGCATATTTATTTTTGAAAAGTCCAAAAACAAAGTAGTACCTGCAAACACACCGACAATAAAACATCAGCAACGAAAGTCATTTGCAACAATTTACAGCAAACATCAACAATGTCGGGGATACCTCGAGTTTTACTTCACAGTCAGCGTCTACTCAATTTCGAACAGCAGCCACCCACAGCTGTATCGTACGTTTCCTACACAACAAACGCCCCGTTTCTCAACCTCACTGTCATTTTAAAGCCAAACATGACCGTGCCTTTTTATGCTTTCTGTATTAACTAGAGTCGTTATTGTTTTAGGTTATTCATTATACATTCGTGGATTGCTCTATCCATTTGTCTGCTAACCTGTGTTTTTTTTCTCTTGTCTTAGTCTTTTCCTCTCGTTTTCTCCTATGCTCCACGCTGCCGCCCGTTGCTGATGCCGTTACTGTTGCTGTTGTAGGTGCCGTTTTGATTTTAAACGACAGTGAAGCTTTTGGATTAGCCAAGTTGCTCGATTTGCTCGCTGTTAACTTCGATTTGTTTTTGGTAGTTTCTCGTAGTTCTCAACGTCGAATGTCTTTGCTAATTTATTACGTGTATTGCCAAATAAAAGTCGAGTAATAATAGGGAAGAAAGGAATAACAACAACACACTGAGAATCCCGCAGCTGGTGCAACAGCTTTTTAATTCCGTGCGCCTGCACGTCTGCATTGTCTGTGGTTTTCAGTAATATATGTATGCGTATACTCTGTTTTGAAGCCGATATAACGCTAGTTCGGTCAAACAGCTGAGAAGCAGCTGTGTAAATCGCCTCCCCCAGTGAAATTCACACTAGCAATTAAAACATACAAAATATACATATCGTTACTCATACAAGCACAAACACATAAAGCAAAAATGTATCGAATCGGTCCAATTGGACGAAAATCAAGCTTCCATTCGCGCGAGAAATGTCTGATTGGACTAGTGCTGGTGACACTGTGCTTCCTATGCTTTGGCGGCATTTTCCTACTGCCCGACAATTTTGGTAGTGAGCGCGTGTTACGCGTCTATAAGCACTTTCAGAAGGCTGGTCCTGAAATATTTATACCTGCCCCACCATTAGCGGCGCATGCGCCGCGCGATGGGGATCCCCACTTTATGGGCGATCGCCACCGTTTGCAACAAAAGATCATAGCTGAATTGGGGGATATACTTGATGAGCCTCAAACACCAGCAGGATCTGCTGTTGTTGACGATTCCAAGGCACCAGCATATATACCAGCAGCGTACCAAGGCCAGACTGCCCAACAGGAGACAGCAGCTCATCGTGTGTCCGTACTGGGAGTAGCTGATGATGTCACACACAATAACAATCCTTCCTATTCTGAACAACAACAATTGAAATTGCCGATGAGCATTACTATGGAGTCAACGGACCACGCGGATTCTGGCATGGAGAAAAAACGTCTAAAAGTCAAAGGGGTGAGTACATAATCTTACAATGAACATACATATTTACATTCAATTCTCTCACTCTTAAACACACAAACGTACTCTGTGAATAAATGAACACTCATAAGATCGGGGATTCAGTATAAATAACAAATCACGTCTTTTTGCTTTGCTGAGATTTTTGCCTAAGAATTCCGCTCGTGTCGTTCTATCAATAGCAACAGTCCACTAATGCTTCCTCTTCTTTTCATATGAGAACTTAGCAGTTTTTGTTTTGCTAAAAACAAAACACAATTAAAAATCGTAAACTTTAAAATAAATTAAAAAATAATCTACAAATCTCTCGAATGTAGATCTATCACCTAAATTCTGGATAAATGGGGCATAATTTATAAAAATAAGATAAAAATAGGATTGAGTTGGAGCTATCGAACAATTTCCCATAACTGTTTTTACCGACCCAGAGTTTTAGTAGGCGCTCAACGATATTAAATAAGAAAGACAAGAAAAATAAACTTTAAATAATTAAGTATAATTATAAGCAAAATAATCAAGTCAACAATAACAACAACGATATAGCGGAAATCGCTATGATCGCAAATATAGCAACAAAACAAAAACACGAATAAGCTGACGTTAACTTTGTCATTAGCGTTGAAGTTCTCTGATTTGCATTAATGTATGCTCTGACGCTCAATACTTTGCTAGAAATTGAATGTTGTGATATTCGAAAGATATCACTTAAAAGAGCTTCTGTATGTCTTGCCTCACATATCGTCTAAATTGATAAAAAAAAGACACGATATGCTCGCACATTTATCTTTGATGGTGTAGAACTTCAACCTATTTAACCTGCTCATTTATTTTTGGGTCATGGATTTAAAAAAAATCATGACCTTTTGAGTTTGTTCGAATGTGCGCAACAGGCAAAAGGAGACGTCTGCGATCCCATAAAGTATATATATTCTTGATCAGCATTAACAGCCTAGTCGATATATAGGTTCCCGAGTACAAATACCGGACAGTTTGGCTCAGATTTTTTTTTCCCAAATATTATTTTAATGTTATAAATGGATTATGTCTCGTAATTAGAATTGTGTCAAAATGCATTTTTACACACGTTCATTATGTTGGCGGTTATTATTTTAATATAACATTCTCATAATTAGAGTTGTCTCATAGTGCATTTTGACCCATGCTTATTAAAGTGAGATGGTGGCGTAATTGGTTGAGTAGTGAAGCCTTGATCGAATGTTGGCGGTCCAATCCCCGCTCAGACAAATTGCAGACTCGAAATTTTTTTAATTGCTCCAAATATTTATAATGTACAAAAATATAAATTTTTAAAAGTATGTTGTTGTACAACACATAATAACATAACATTAATATGTTTTATGTTTTTTCATACGAATATGACAATTTGACTTAATAACACAATTTGTGGGGTCATTGATCAAGATGTTTGAGTGGTTCAGAGAGGAGTGGTGCAATCCGCTGTTCGATTCTCAAGCGGTGCGATATCAAAAGTCAATTTTTTTACACAATAATTTTTGTTTATTTAATACCTTCTTTTATGCTCTAACTTACGCATGTACACTTAAAATCCATGACCTCGTACAGTGAAAGCTTGACTGTAGCCGTTCCTACTTGTTTTAGTTACGTTTATAGTTTCTTGGAGACGTGGGGCGAACGGAGCTAGTGCATGACCTTGGCCTGGGCAATTGATTGAGTGTAAAGTTGCATAGTGGGTTAAATCTTTAATGTAAGTAACTAAATTCAAAATTTTCAAATTAAACGTTATAATCATTAGGTTAACAAGACTTATAGTTACATTCAGATTGATTTTCGTCTGAAACGTAATCAAAGTTGTTTAATTGTTCTCATTAGTAAATGACATTGTGCAAGCTCTGAATTAACTAATATGCGAGAGAAACTCTTCGGTCTAATTTTATTTAAACGGCAAATGTTAGAGGGGTAGAGACAAACTAGTTTTAGCGACCACGTTTAAATACAGTTTCGAATGTATTTTGTAAATAATTTAATTTCATTAATCTTTGATAATGATAGGCCGCAAACATTAATTACTTGTTATATATAGCAAGAAGAATCTCTGCAGTCGATCGAATGTTTTAAATGAACTTAGCTATTGATGTTGCTCAAAAATTTATATATATTTATAGTGTCGGAGATACCTTGTTTTGTCTTTAACTTGCCTTTTACTATCACAAAAAATATAATACCGCTGTTTGCCCATTTTCAATTGGCACGAGGTGTACAAATGAATTAACATATATTCTCAATATGAGTTGAGGTCAACACGTTGGCAAGTTTAACTTTATAAAATAAATATAATATTGGGTTCCAGAAAAAAATAAATAAAATCTATCATTTGACTAAGATGAAGTAATTTGAATTACATAAAATATTAAACGATTTCTATTACAATATATACTCAACAAAGTCTACTCTATATTCTCAAATAAAAAAAAATATTCCGACTAATAATTATTGCATTTAAAATTGATGATCAATGCATGTGTTGAAATAAATCTACTTCCAAAAGTTCAAGTTTGTCCTGTTTTCAAAATTTCCCTAAACCGATCAACACTTTTTAGCTTTCTATGGGTAAGACCACGTTTGTATTATTATCTTGGTTGCACTTTATTAGGTTTATTGAATACCAATCTTATATTACTGAATGACGTAGCAACTCAACAAGTGCAGCTGCAGCTGATTGGCGATTGTTATAGTGTGTACAAAAATGAACATTTCAACTAAAAAATAACTCTTGCAATTATTTTTTTGTCAAATTATGCAGCAAACTTGATCTGCGTCTGTTGTCACAATATTTGATTGGCCTGGTCTAGCACGTTTAGTCTATAAAATATCGTTGTTCATACAGAACGACATGGCTTTATCGTCTCAGTTGTTGACGCTGCTCAAGAATACTTATACTTTGTGGAGTCGGAGATGTCTTTCTGCCTGTTACATATAATATTATATTTTCAGTTGTTACAAAAATATAATAGGCTATGGTTAGCGGATATAAAAATTCGTGATCGCGTAGTCGTTTCTAATAGTGTTTATACCCGCCTGCCCAAAGAATAGAAGGGTATTATAACTTTGTGCCGACCGAAAATGTATGTAACAGGCAGAAGGAAGCATCTCCGACACAATAAAGTATATATATTCTTGATCAGCGTCAACAGCCGAGACGATATAGCCATGTCCGTCTGTCTGTATAAACACCTAGATCTCAGAGACTATAAGAGATAGACCAAATTTTCGGGACAGTATGTCTTATTGTTGCACGCAGATCAATTTTGTTTTTTATTTAGGCCACGCCCCCTTCCGCCCATGCAAATTGAAAAAAACTGAATTGCAAGCGTCGTTTTAAACCTAGAACGTTAAATTTTGGTACGCACAATACTTATCACCATCTTAATGATCTCTGATTTGGTTTCAATCGGATGAAAAACACAGAAGTTATTAAGAAATTACTTTTATAAGGCGTTACAAAGTGCAGCTGCACCTAGTTAGTTGCTATGACACTCCGTGACATAATAATGGTGTTCAATAAACCAACTAAAGTACCGCAAAGCTAATAATTTCGAACAAAGAAAATTTTGGTATATTATTTTGGTGTATTTTTAGTATATTTTTTAAAGTATTTTTTCAGTATATTTTTGAAAAATATAATATTTTGGTGGTAAAATTTAGTGTCGGGTATCTCACAGTCGAGCAAACTCGACAGTAGCTTTCTTACTTGTTATTTCTAGGCTTAACTCTAACACGTCATCTGATGACATTAGGATCTTTATTCGGTCTAAAATTCAAGCATCATTAAAGGTGGAAAAATTTTATTTTTCATATGATCGGGAAATCGCATATTCTAAAATAAGTCTTCCTTAATTATTAAAGAGTATGTAAATAAAAAGAAATCGGCCACCGATTTTACTTCGAAATGTTAGGACTAATTTCTCTAAGCCTCAAAATACATCTGATAGCTCAAAAAACTAACATCTACTAAACTAAACTAAATAATCTTTATTTAGATACTTAAATTTTCCTTTCCATGTCACTGCCTTTTCTAAAACTTGGTTAAAGCATGATATTCTTAATGCTGAAATCTTTACTAACAAACTTTCAGTCTATAGACGTAATCGCATGCGGCGTCGTGGTGGTGGTGTACTTATCGCTGTCGATGCTGATATCTCGCGTGAACACATAGATTTATGTAGGGATTTAGGTATCGAATTTATAGCTGTAAAACTTATTTATTGTAGTTTTAGCTTCTCTTTCATCTATTCTTAAATACCTTCTGCCTCAGATAACTCTCTGTATTTATCTCATTTTTCTGTAATCAATAGTATTTCTGAAATGCTTTCTGATCGTGATTTCTTAATAGTTCTTTGAGATTTTAATATTTCTGGAATTTCGTGCCTTTCGCCATGTGAGTCCAACGTATTGAATCCTTCGTCAACTCATGTCTTTGTTGATGGCCTTTTTGATATAGCTTTGTCTCAAACCAATTCTATACCAAATTGTCTAGGTAAAATGCTTGATCTGATTTTTGTTTTGAATCCCAATACCTGCATGGTGTCCAGATCAAATCATATTTCCTCACCTGAGGATCCCTACCACCCTACTCTGGAGGAGTTGATTTTAAAAAACTTTCTCTGCTTCTTTCGCGTATTGACTTTCTTCGTGTATTGACCTGGATAAGGCAATTGAGATTTTTTATTCTACATTAAGCTCTGATGCTTGTGTTCGCCTTGGTACTCCACAATTTTCTAATAGACCGTTATGGTTTACTAAAGAACTAACAAAGTTAAAGAATAAAAAATCAAAGCTATATAAAAACAAGTATGAAAGCTACTGTCGAGTGTGGTCGACCGTGAGACCGCCACCCAATTTTACCATCGAAATATATTTTTCAAAAGTATACTGAAAAAATACTAAAAAAAATATACTAAAAATACCAAAATAATATATTAACATTTTCTTTGTTCGAAATTATTAACTAGGCGGCACTTTAATTGGTTAATTGGACACCATTATTATGTTACGGAGTGTCATAGCAACTAACTAGGCAGCACTAACAGTTGCACGTGGTAACGCCTTATAAAAGTAATTTCTTAATAACTTCTGTGTTTTTTATCCGATTGTAATTAAATTTTCAGAGATCATTAAGATGGTGATCAGTATTGTGCGTACCAAAACTGAACGTTGTAGGTTTAAAACGACGCTTGCAATTCAGTTTTTTTCAATTTGCATGGGCGGAAGGGGTCGTCGCCAAAATCAAAAACAAACTTGATCTGCGTGCAACAATAAGACATACTGTCCCGAAAATTTGGTTGGTCTATAGTCTCTAAGATCTAGGTGTTCATACGGACAGACAGACGGACAGACGGACATGGCTATATCGTCTCGGCTGTTGACGCTGATCAAGAATATACATATGTATATACTTTATGGGGTCGGAGATGCTTCCTTCTGCCTGTTACATACATTTTCGGTCGGCACAAAGCCATAATACCCTTCTACCCTTTGGGTAGGCGGGTATAAAAATATAAGGAAACTGTCTCTCTCTTATATTTTTCTCGCTACTCCGTTGCTCGGTCCGATTTCTCCACGCTAAATAATCTTTGCTACAAGGATTATTTGAGAAAATACAGACTAACGTTTCAGTGTAACGCGAAACGATGTTAAGACTTCATCAATTCGAAGCGGAAGACGTCAACACTACCAATATTATTTTTTGAAAAAAAGATAATTTTTAATGATCAAGGCATTGCCGATCTGTTTGCTAATATTTTTCTAACGACCTATTCCAAATCAACTTTCCATAGAGCACAAGTAAACCAATCGAATTGCTTTTTGGTTCCTTAATTTCTGAAAGTTTACTCTTACGTGAACTTAAGTCTTGTAAACCAGTTTTTTTTTCCTGGTTCTGACGGAGTTTCTAATTGCCTGCTTAGGTTCTGTGCAGAGGGACTCAGTTAACCACTTTTAAAATTATTTGAATTGTCTGTAGAGTTGTGTTCTTTCCCTGATCTTTGGAAAGAGTCTTTAAGTATTCCTCTCTTGAAAAAAGGAAATAAATCTAATATTCAAAACTATTGAGGTATCCCTAAGTTGTCTGCTATTCCCAAAGCATTTGAGAAACTAATAACTTCTCAACTGCAACACTGCTGTAAAACTATAATTTATCCTTATTATACAAGCTCAATCTTCTTGGATTTCCACAGAACTTAATTTTATGGATATCTTCATATCTTTCATGTAGAATTCAATGAGTATTTTACAAGCGCTCTGTGTCTAAGACCGTCCAAGTCACTACTGGCGTACCCCAAGGAAGGGTCATTGCTGTTTAGATTATTCATAAATGATCTACCGTCCGTTATATCATACTCTCGCATACTTATGTATGCGGGTGATGTTAAGATTTGTCTGACTTTTAATGATCTCCTATATAGTCTCAGATTGCAATGTAACCTTGATTGTTTTCAATCGTGGTGTGCTATAAATTTATTAAATCTTAATTGTAATAAATGTATACTTATGACATTTGTCAGAGGCATTCCCCATTTAAATAGTCATAATAATAATTTTAAATATAAATAACTTGAGCGAATAGTCAGTAACTGATTTATGTATCCTTCTTGATTCAAAATTAAAGTTTGATAGGCATATTTTGTCTCCCTCTAATAGAGCCATGGGTGTCCTTGGATAAAATTAAACGTTGGTCAAAGAAATTTAACGATCCCCACATAACAAAACATATATACATCTCACTGGTTCGTCCTATTCTTGAGTATGGATCTAATATCTGGTTTCCCCAGTATAGGGTTCATCAAGATAGCCTGGAATCAGTGCAGTCTTAGCTGCAATCCAATAGCCTTCGTATCGCAGTAGACTTTTATTACTAAACCTTCCATCGCTTTCTGATCGTAGAAATATGCTAGGTGTAGTGTTTCTACATAGACTGATCTTTGGTGAAATTGACTCCTTCTAGTTGACAAGTCAGATTAGCTTTGCCGTTACGGTCAGAACGACTAGAAACTTTCTTCCCCTCTCTCTTTCCAGTTGTTGTACTTACTACGCCAGTCATAATCCTTTTCGTATTTTATGTGTAAACTATAATAAATGTTCTAATCTTATTAACAATGCTTACACTACTTTCCAAATTAAAACATTACTTTTACAAACTTTAACTCGTAGTTAAGTATAGTTCTTATTATTATTATTCTATTCTTATTAATTTTATTTATTATTATTATTTTATTGTCTTGTTGTTTTGTCTGTATTGTCTGTGTCACATTGTCACATTATGCGGTTACGTCTCGGTCGGATGGGCGGGTGGTTGCGTCTGCCTGGGTCCGCGCGTTAACAAGCCCGAGCTTAGTGTCGCTCGTGTTATTATTATTATTATTATTATTATAAACAAGGGAGTCCCTCAGCAGAGAAGGGGCGTCGCACTGCGACCGGTGATCTTTTGTGCCTATAAAGCTCTCCCTATCTAGACAAAAGCTGTGCTGCTTCCCTGATGAAGCAAAGCAAATCTTTCGTCGATGAACGCACAATATGCTCGAGACCTCCGCTAGCCACGTGCAGATGTTAGTCCTAGTCCATGCCAACGCTGAACAGTCGCACAGAATATGTTTGGTTGTCTCATCGTCTTCTTTTCAGAGTCTACACTCAGCATCAGAAGACAGAAGCATTTTAGTGAGGTGATAGTTGACCGTGTGGTGACCACTGAGATAGCCAACAAGGAGATGAAGATCCCTCCTGGAGAGTAAGTTGGATAGACCAGTAGCGATCAGTCAATCTAACACCGCAGGTTTTTACAACAGCCGAAATAGTTAACCACCCCACGCCCGAGTCCTTACTCGGGGCCAGAAAACGGGGCTGATGAGTTGGCCCTCGCAAGTTCGTGCGCGTGCTCATTGCCCTGGATACCAGGGAAGGGTGACGTTGTTAATTAGAGATAGTCTCTGGAGGCAGTTCCAGCAATCGGCCATAAATCGAGAGCTTACTCTTTTTGAGGAGATGTCGCTCGTGTTGATACGATAAGAAGATATTAACGAAATAAAGTTATTTAACGAAATAATTTCACACTAAAGGCATTCTGAAACTTCAACATACAAAGTAGTTGTATGTGTTTTAATGTTGATGTAAAAGGTAATATACATATATGTATTGGCCTACGACATTTTACCTAGATTCAGATCTGCGTAACGCATTTGGGTATCGAACTATGAATAAATTTAACAATTCGGAGGCGCTGTACGAGTGCAACTAAATAAGCGGCCGCAGAGCTGATAATGTTTGCATATTTCAATGCCAATTCGTTCAATCGTACCGACTTCAATTGTGCCCACTGTGTAAAAAAAAAACAAAAAGGGAGAGCCAGACAATGGCCGGTACATAAATACATGCATCGCATTGCAAACAACAAAATGCATTCTATTTTCAATGAGAAAGGAGGGAGAGTCAACCACCGGCTGGTAGATACAGACAATATTTGCTTTGTCACCAACAATTACCCGTACATATTGCTTTGGCACCAACAAAATACATACATACAAGATACAATACAAACTTTAAATTAATTGAAAATTCATTCAAATTCTGAATAGATCTAGCTTTTACAATAAAAAAAAAATTAAAAAGTTTATTACAATTGCGCAACTATTTAACTATTATCAAAATTTATAGCTTGCCCTTAATTTGATTTATTGAATTATTATTATATTATTGAATGACATAGCAATGACATAGCAATTGAACAGGTGCAGCTTCACCAGATTCCACCCTTTAAAAGTATTTCTTGAATAAATTCTGTGTTTATTATCCGATCATACTTAATTGAGATAGTGATTATTATCGTGTGTACTAAAAATAAATATTCTAGCATTAAAATTAGGCTTGCAATTTGTGTTTTTCGATTGGCGGGGCGGACAGGAGGCGTTGCCATAATTTCAAAACAAACTGGTGCAAATTTAAAATATATTATCATCAAATTTGATTATTTTATCTCTTATGGCTCTGAAATCCACATATTCGTACAGACAGACGATCATGGCTATATCGCTACGGCTGTAGACTCTGATCAATCATATTATTACTTTATGGGGTCGAAGGTGCCTCCTTCTACCTGTTACATATATTTTCTTTTGCCACAAAGTTTAATACCTGTTCTATCATATTACAAAAATTAAGAAAATGTATCGATTCGATTCGTTGACTTAAATGACGTTTCTGTTGAATTTGTAGAGCGTTCGTTAGCGTCCAACGTGGGTCCCAACGGGTGCGTTTGGCCTCTTGGCGGAACTAACTGGCAGTTCGCTTGTTATCTTCGTTGGTCTCGAGTGTTGTTATTTTGCTCCGGATTGTTTAATATATCGTCTGCCCTTGTAGCATTTAATTCGCCCAACATTCGCACGTGCAACTCGGTATCAACCAGCAATTTTGTGTTCCATCTCGTTATCGTTATTATCATCGTTGTTGCTATTGTCGGTGGTGGAGCTGTGTCCAAGGCCACCTGCAGCAACAGCAGCTTCCTTTTCGTGAATTTCAGAGACTTTAAAAGCTAGGGCTGCCAAATTTGATGACCAAAACAACGACAACTGCTGCCACAGCAGCCAATCGCACTTTGATTACGCATATTGCTTTTATCCTTTCTAACACAATGCGCAACATCGAATTATGAATTATGGTAATCGTTAAATATCACTTGAGATACTTTCTTTTTATACCCGCCTACCCAAAGGATATAAGGGTATTATGACTTTGTGCCGACCGAAAATGTATGTAACAGGCAGAAGGAAGCATCTCCGACCCCATAAAGTATATATATTCTTGATCAGCGTCAACAGCCGAGACGATATAGCCATGTCCGTCTGTCCGTATGAATACCTAGATCTCAGAGACTATAAGAGATAGAGCAACAGTATGTCTTATTGTTGCACGCAGATCAAGTTTGTTTTTGATTTTGGCCACGCCCCCTCCCGCCCCCATAAATCGAATAAAACCGAATTGCAAGCGTCGTTTTAAGCCTAGAACGTTAAATTTTGGTACGCACAATACTAATCACTATCTTAATGATCTCTGCGAATTTGGTTACAATCGGATAAAAAACACAGAAGTTATTAAGAGATTACTTTTATAAGGCGTTACCACGTGCATCTGCACCTATGTAGTTAGTTGCTATGACACTCCGCGACATAATAATGGTGTTCAATAAACCAACTAAAGTGCCGCCAAACTAATAATTTCGAACAAAGAAAATTTTGACATATTATTTTGGTATTTTTTAGTATATTTTTTTAAAGTATTTTTTCAGTATATTTTGAAAAATATAATATTTTGATGGTAAAATTGGGTGGCGGGTATCTGACAGTCGAGCAAACTCGACTGTAGCTTTCTTACTTGTTGTACTTTGTGCCAACCGAAAATGTATGTACCAGGCAGAAGGAAGCATTTCCGACCCCATAAAATATATAAATTAAGTTTTGTCTCTCAATAATGGTACACAGTGTAATAAGTTTTGATAACTTTATTCATAATATATTATAGTGACGCCGAAACCGAATATAAAGAGCGCTGACTAGCGTACCCCAAAAGGGACTGACTGCTACTTTTTTTGTTATCTCTACTTCTAATCTCGCCAGTGGCCGGAGCTGCGCGAGTTAACACCGTGTACTCGAGGGGGGATCTGGAGGGTATATTAAGTCCTTAGATGATGAGTTTTCGTTGGTAAGGTTGAGCAGGCATGTGTGTATAGATGATGAGTTGTAGTTGGTAAGTTTGAACAAAGATATATATATATGTGGAAGTTGATCAAAAACACGAAGTTTATTGTCAGAAAATCTCCAACTAAGCCCTCTGTTTCAATCTTATATATATGTACATAAGTTCTTATTGTAAACATAATTTTCATGTCGCCTCAGCATTTGGCTAGCCGGGTCCCTTGCCCGACAATGTTGCTGTGCAACTTTGTATGCTATGTCAGCATTAGGCCGGATGCAGTGCTCCATTTGCCGTCTTCCTGGTTCGATGTCCGATGATTTGTTAGAGGCGTGGGGGTTTAGGGGGTGGGGTGGTAATTCCTCCCTCCCCAGTTCGAAGCGACGGCCATAGCGAAGGTATGGATGGCGTGTAGATCGGCAGCTGATGATCTTCGTGGACATGGACGATGTGTTTCGTTCGTCGGTGTAGCCATAAGATTACTGCTAAGGACGCTACCAGTCCGAGCAGAGTGTAAAATGTCCAGGTGTGTCGTGTGAGATTGTGATGGACGGCCGGGATTTTACCCATTGTTTGAGCGACCTCAAGGTGAAGTTTTTCCAGGCTTAATACCATAATAGTGGTATTCCTAGTTATTTCTCGCATAGGGGGAAGGGCAAAATCCAGCTGTTCAGGAAACGTGTCAGCTGTGCCGTCGTAATCGATACCGTTAATTTGTATCGAAGTCTCGGTGATGGGGCCGGTTTCCCGCACGTTGCAGGAGCTGTTTTCTCCGTTCAAAAGGTGTGCCAGGCATGTGTTATTCTGTGGTGTGTCGATATAAAAGTCCTCGTCACACAAGAATGTGTCATCCAGTTTGGGGCATTTCCGGGTCATATGATATTTCTTATTATTAATATTATAAGCTAGGTAGTTTGGGGTTGTTACAAAATATGTGTTATTTATTGGTAATGGAACTAGTCTGGCGAGGGTATAACCAGGCTATTTAAAGATTGTGACTTTGATATTAAAAATTATTTTTTGCTCGTAGCTTAGCGTGTTCATTTGTAGGAAGTTATATATATTTTGTTCGTTTTTGATTATGATATTTTGTTTTTCCAGTATTTTTTTTACTTTATTTATTTCCTGTTCATTTAAGATGAACTTGGGAATTATATTTATTTTCGCTAATAGCATACTTTCTGTTATGTCATTCAAGTGGTTAATGAATAATTCTATGTTATAGTTAATCCTGTTTAAAGAAGGATATCATGCAAGTTTAATTGTTTGTAAATTTTGTTTTGTGAGGTTTCAAAGAATTTGCTTATCAAAATTTGCTCATTATTTATATGATCCGTGATATTCTCGTAACGGATAAGTATTTCATTGTTAAACATTTCTTGGTTTTGGAAATTGTCATTAATGACTTAAGAATTTTTCTTTATATTATCTAGTTCTTTGTGTATCTCTTTATCGTCATTGGCATCCATATTGCCGGTAACAACCTTTACTAGACTACCCAATCCGTTAACCAAACCACGTTTGTTTCTATTAAATGGTGTTAGGGCTTTGAGCTTAACTTGGGCTTGGGTTAGTTTGGCTTTTAGAATAGTGACAGAGTCTGCCAAAGTGGTGTCGGGATGAAATTCATTAATAGTCAGGTGAAATTATTCCATACATCTGCTGTAGTCTTGTAAGTTAATTACATGACTAATTATTTTGTATCTCTCAATTAGTAGGGCTTTTCCTAGTTCTAACCTGGCTATAGGGGTGTTATCATTTAAGTAATGGACAGAGATAGCCTGAGTTAACCCAAGGGTGAACCTGAAATGGTAAGCTAAGAGGGCGTGAGGTCAGTTATTATCTGTTTTAGGTAGGTTATTGCTCTTCTCTTTTTTTCAAGACGATCTTTCGAATTTTTGATTTGTGTAATTTTTGATTTCTAGTAATTATCAATGTGCGACCTTTGTCCTGTTTGACTTTGTGAATCGAGAACCTGGGTGTAATTTTATTACGTCTGTTTTCCTTCCTAAGGACTAAAGTCTCGGGTTGTAAGATTATCGGGTGTGTTCGGGTTTCATTTAATTTTAGGATTCTCTTGACTACGTCATTTTAAAGTTTTTCGGTAATGAGAGTGTACAATTTTTCACGGAATTCATATAATTTCGTCAAGTAATCATGTTCACTATTGAACTTGATTGCTTGATCGAATATATGGGTACGTCCGTTAAAAAGTTCAAAGGGGGTATGTTTAGTCGCAGAATGAATAGCGTTATTATATGTAATTAAAACTTCGGACATTATTTCGTCATGTTCGCTATTGAGTTTCTGTTGTTTTCTAGTGTCAAGTATTATTCTATAAATCTCAGTTAATGTCGAGTGAAGCCGTTCAACGGGAGAGTTACTAGAAGATTGTTGGAAGGATGCAACGTGTAGGTCAATATTAAATTGAGTACAGAACTTGTTGAACATATCGCTAGCGAATTCTGCTCCCTGATCATAGATTAGCTTTTTAGGAATACCAAATTGGGAAATGAAATGTTTTAAGCCTTTAACTACGTTAATGCAGTTCCTATTAGCTATAGGGTAAGCAGCTGCAAATTTGGAGAATTTGTCGATAATGGTAAGGTTGTAGTTTTTGTTAATCGTGTAAATGTCTATATGTAAAATGTCCAACGGTTTTGAAGGTAGTTCGGGTATTTGGTACGTAGTCTTTTGAGGTTGTCTGTCTTATTTTAGTGTTAAACATGTTTCGCATTCTCTAATTAACTGAGTTATTCTCTCTTTCATATGTGGGAAATACTGTTGTAGTTTTATGTGCAAATATGTCTCATCGATTCCTCGATGGTTACTATTACAGTGATAGTCGGTTATAATTTTTTGGATTTCCGTACTATCAGTTATTTCGGGGAGGAAAGTCAGACATCTAATAAGTTTAAATGTACTGTTGGCAGAGAAGTAGGTTTGGTAAACTTGTTCCACCATTTGGAAAACGTGATCAGGGGCAAATGTTGCACATGTTTGGTTTGGTTTAAGCGACTGCCTAAGAATGTTAACTACGTCGTCATATTGAAAATCGGGTTTACAAAATTCCCTCCTGAGTTTATGCTACAGTGATATAATTTGTATTTGGGGTTAGGAGCTGAATATTAAAGTCATTAAGAGGTTTCTCTGAAATGGGACAAATAGTTTGTGGGGGTCAGTAGTACTTCGGTATGGTTGATAGAGACTTTCGGGCGACTGAGAGCATCAGCAATTACATTTTGAGAACCTTTCTTATAGACGACTTCGAAATCGTACTCTTGAAGCTGGAGTCTCCACCGAATTATTTTAGAATTTGGTTGTTTGAAATTCATTAACCAAGTTAAAGGTTTGTGATCGATGACTATGGCGAATCTTTTGCCAAAGAGGTAAGGTCTGAAGTATTGGAATAATTCGTTTCCGCAGATGACAAGGTTCTGCTAGCAAAACATACAGGTTTATCGCTGTGTACAGGACCCTGTGATAAGACAGCTCCTATTGCAAAATTACTTGCGTCCGTGGTTAGTGTAAATGGTTTCGTAAAGTCTGGGTATTGAAGGATTGGGTCATTACAAAGCAAGGTTTTACAAGATTCGAATGCCTCTTTGAACTCGTCATCTATTATAATCGATTTATTGTTGCCTTTTAATTTTTTCGTCATGGGTTGGGTAAGTCTCGCAAAATCTCTAATGAACTTCCTGTAGTAACCTAACAAACCGAGAAAAGACTTAATTGACTTTTTACTGTGGGGACATGGAAAGTTTTTAATGGCTTCGATTTTATTGGGGTTTGGCTTAACGCCTTCTTGTGACACAATATGGCCAAGGAATTCTGTCTCCTGCCTGAGGAAGTTGGATTTTATTTAGTTGTACTTTAAAGTTAGCAGACCTAAGTCTTTCAATAATAGTTTTTAAATGTATGAGGTGTTCTTGTAAGGAGGTTGAGAAAATTATTATGTCATCTAAATAAACTAGGCAGATAGTTCCGATAAGGTCTCCAAAAATATTGTCCATCACCCTTTGGAAGGTGGCTGGGGCATTTTTGAGACCAAACGGCATTCTAATGAACTCGAAGTGACCTCCCACTACTGTAAATGCAGTCTTGGGCATATCATCAGGATCCATTTCTATTTGGTGAAATCCACTTGCCAGGTCAAGTGTAGAAAAGTATTTAGCTTTGCCCAATCTGTCTAAGAGGTCCGTAATGTTAGTTATGGGGTACCTATCGGATATAGTTTTCTCATTGAGTTTTCTATAGTCGATAACAAGGCGCCATTTTTGTTCTCCCGTGGGAGTGGGTTTTTTGGAACGACCCAAACGGGGCGCTCCACTGGGAATAGCTGGATTTAATGATGTCCTGATTTAACATTGACTCTATTTGTTTTTTGACTTCCTCTTTATGGGTATGAGGGTACCTATAAGATTTTGTTTGAATGGGGGTATTGTCCGTGGTTTTAATCGCGTGTGTAATCTTGTTGGTGAAGGTAAGAGGTTTGTCTTCATTGTAGAAGATATCTAAATACTTTTTGAAAAGTGAAAGTAAACCTTGTTTCTCTTCGGAAGAGTGTTCGACATAAAGGGCTTGTAAAGATATAGCGGAGTCTTGGGGTTGTGGGGTGTTTGAAGTGATACTGAAAAGTTCAGCATTATCGGCTGTGGAGTATGTCATGCTTTCTATCGGGTGCTCGAGGTACAACAACTGATCTATCTCGTTATAGTTTGTGATAACAAAATTGGTAGTATTATTTTGGGAGTTATAAATACCGTCTGATATTATTAAGTCATTATTGATTGTAATTGAGTTAATGTAGAAGTCGCCCTCTTTGGTTTCCACTGGTAGTGGAAAACAGTTTTCGTATGTCCAGAGATGTTAAATATGTTCGAAGTTAAGTTACTATGGGTCCATGAAGGTATAGTGGTACTTGGGTTTTTTAGCTTTAGGTTAGGCAAATCTATTTCTGTTTTTAAGTAGGATAATAAGTCGATGCCTATCAACCCGTAATTTCACCCGTGATTTGGAATTCGGGTGGTATAGATACGTGTTGATCGATTGTAAAACTGTTTAGAGCTGTTTTAAGTGTTATAGGCGTTTTTAAGGTCACACAGTGTTTAGGATCGACAAATTTTGTGTCGATGAAGGAGTTTGTAGAGCCTGTGTCAATCAGGAACCTCAGGGGGTTTCTCTGGGCTAGTTTGATTTTTATAAAAGGAAGCGAGGGACTGTGCGTGGCTGGGCTTATGTAAGTTAATTACTTGTAAGTTTGCAAAGTAAAAAATAAAAGATTTTAATGTTCAATTAAGAACAATGACTTTATTACTTAAAATCCAATTTACAACTGATCAACCTAAGCTGTCCCTAATAAGCTGTGAGTCTTGGCTGTGAGCTGCGCTGCCGTTGGTGGCAGAGGGTCGACGTCGATTTTGCTGCTTCCAATAGGCCACGATATCGGCTGATGTCTTGTTGGTCGAATTGTTGCAGTCTTCTTGGAATCACCTGCATTGGTGGGAGCGGAAGCAGTTGCCAAACAGATTCTTAGAATTCAGCTTGGCAGCTCGGCGCGTGCAGGAAATTATGCAGACGCTGAGCTTGCAGATTGGAACTTGCGTACTGGAGTTCATTATTCTAGATTGCAGCATTTTAGTTGTTAACTCTTCCCCCTCTAATTTATGCTTGTCCTCAAGCGGTCTCTAGAAGTAGGGAATGTTGTTGAACTGAGGTAGCTGATATTGTCCCTCGGTTGAAGATTGATCGCAAGTTGATGGTGCGAGGATCGCTGTGACTTTTGTGTCCATTCGAGGCGTGGGTCCTAATTGCAATGTTATGCTCTTTTGTCTTTGACTATAGGTGTGTAAGCCCAGAATGAGAATCAGAGCAATGCCAAAGAGTGTCAGCAGAGTTATGCTGTTGACCGTTGATTGGGTTTTTATGCGCATCAGCTGTCCAGTGTTATTTATGTGCAATGCTTCCAGTGCTTCAAGTGATAATATCTTAAGTCTTTCTTTTTCCTCAGCCGTAAACTGCACAAGAGGAGCTACGGGGGTCAAGACTGTAGATTCCAAGTTGCTGAATTGCTTGTTGTCGATAATCATCGAGTCGTTTGATAGTTGAACAAGGTAGGTTCCCTCTAGGTGAAGCCGTGTGTTGTTCCAGGTTACGTTTCCAACGTAGTTGTTTAGTAGGATGATTCCATCGTCAACTTCTTCTATTTTAGATACGTGGTCGGCATTGCTAAAACTACACAGCGCTTTCTTTCCCTGAACTAACTTTGGAATACAATTTGAATTACTTATGTTAACAATTTTTTTCTTATCGCATATTTTAATATATTCTAATGTTTTACAAGTTTTTGGAATGCCATAGGTGAGATTTTTAAAGACAAAGATTTCTTGAAAGCTTAAGTGTATAATTGAATTGTTTTTTACTATGGGCTTTATGATAACGTGTTGGTATTGTGTTTCTTCTAAATTTGGAATCTTAACAATATACAAAAGTGTTGTTTTATTGTGTAAAATTGAGACATCGGAAAACTCCATTATTTCTTCCATTGACAGGGGTGGCATGTTATTTTTTTTAAAAATGTTCTCGATTTCAATTAACTCATCTTCATTTAGGACAAGTGTGTTAACTACGTTTAGTCGTTTCCACTGAATGGCATATCTAATGTTAATAATTTCTTCTTTTAGAAGTCTAATCTGATTGTGCAAACTGATAGCTATCTCAATACTAACTGAACTGCTTTTATGAATAGAATTTGTGAGGTCGTTGGATACTGAAGTGAGTTTATTTATTCTATCTTCTAACTGTTTGTTAATAATGACCTGTTGGTTATTGTTGTCAATAAGGTTATTCAAGTTCTGCTCTATCATAACCAGATCATCGTGATCTGGACTACCCGCTATATACTTCCAACCTGATCCCAGCCAATTTAAAGACCTAGTTTTCCGAGTTTTGGGAAAGGCTGTAAGTGTTTGGAAAGTGTGAATAGTTGTATTTATCTCATGGTGAAGGGTAGCGTATAATGGACTGCGTTTCAGGCTTTTTTCCGTATGTTCATGTAAAATGTCTAAAGCGGTTTGGATTTGGTCGAGGTTAATGAGGTGTATTAGTTTGGTAGTTGAAGTTTGTAATTTTCCGATCCCCTTGTTTATTGTCAGTATCTGTGCGTTCGTGTAGTTCGTAAGGTTCATCGTTCCACCAACATCGTTCGTAATCCATAGTAATATCCTGAAAAATTTTAGATTTTGATATGGCTTTTATGTACTGTTTTTCCCGATTCTGTTATTACTGTTGTGTGCTTGTTTTCTTTAACTATTTCTTTCCTATATCTTGGGGAAAGCTTGGAACCTAATCTAGTGTTTATTCTTACAAATATTTCTTCTCCAGGCTGATAATTACGTATTTCGTTTTTGTTTTTATTATGGTTTGTCCGGTCTGTTTTCTGTTTATTTTTAAGTCGTTCAATGTTATCTTGTCTGGCCGTTTCGTATTGGTCCGGGTCTGTTGTCACTCTCCTGCCGAAGAATACTTCTAGTGGTCGTTTCTTTGTAACGGAATGAAAACTATAATTATACTCGTAAACTGCCCTTTCTAAAAGTTCCTTAAAATTCCTCTCTGTGCCTTCTTTCTTGAGGCATCTCATTATTTCTGAAAGTGTTGAGTGAAAGCGTTCTATCTGACCGTTAACGGTACTTTTGTATGGTGGAGCAGTATAAACTTCTATCTGTAGCTGTTCCAGCATGAACTTAATTGATTGGGAATTGAAAGCTTTTTCATTGTCCATAACGATATGTTTAGGGACTCCGAAATAGAATATAATATCGCGTAAAGGGGTTCTGATGTCCTCTATCGCTTTTGAATTTATAATTCGTGCCTGCGCTAATTTAGAAAACTTGTCTATTGCAGTGAGTACTAACTGTCGTTCGGTAGAGTAGATGTCAATGTGCAATATGTGACCTGGGTATTCTGGGGTAGGGGTTTCTTGAAGTTCCGGATTAGGGGGGTGTCTGTCATATTTAGCCTCTTTGCAAACTTTACATTGCTTGACTAAATGTATAATTTTTTTCTTCATTTTCGGGAAATAATGGGTTTCTGCTAGTTGGTTTTGATTTTCCAGAGCGTTTCTATGTGCTCTCCTATGTATTTGAAGAATTCTTTCTTCCTGTTCAGTTTCGTCTGTCAAGTCTTCTACCCTGGATTGGGTGAATCGAGTTTTGATTCCTTTAAAGTGACTTCGGTAGATTGTCTGTATCTTTCCCATTATATTTTCAGTCGTGTGAATACCGTTAATTACGGAAGGGTTGAGATATTTTTTTAGGTCTGTTATTATGTCGTCCGTAGTGTAGTCGTGTCGGTATATTTCATGTCTATGGAAGGTAGGAAATGGGATGCTGAACTTGTAGTCGTATTTATCTGATTTGTAAAAGAATATTTGATTTTTGAAAACATTTATTGGGGCTTCGACGCTGACGATTAAGTCATGGCTAGAACTTTCGGCGCTATGTTGTGTAGAGGCAACGGAGTTAATTTGCTCTAAAGGGATTCTTGAGAGCGCGTCTGCAACAACATTTTCTTTTCCCGGTTTATAGAATATTTCGTAATCATACTCCTCTAGATATGCCTTCCATCTCTTGATTCTTGCATTTCCATTCCAGCTACTCAAAGAATGTGTTAGAGGTTGATGATCTGTAAAGATCTTAACCTTTGCTTTACCGTACAGGTAATTTTTGAGGGCCTTGAGTGCCCAAATTATGCCTAGCATCTCTTTCTCGTTAGCCGCATAGTTCTCTTCGGCTTTGGAAAGTGTTCTAGAGAGAAATTATATAGGGTGGTTGTCTTGCGATAGAACTGCTCCGATCGCGAAATTTGAAGCATCAGTAGTTAAATGGAACTCCTTCTTGAAATCTGGGTAACGGAAAATTATTTCTTTTGAAATTAAATTACTTTTAAGCTTCTTAAAAGAGTCTAGAGCTTCATTGTCTAGTGAAATTCATTTTTTTGATGACATTCTTTTGGACACATGTCCATCTTCCCCTCTTAAAAGTGAAGTTAGGGGTTTTGCCAATTTGGCATAATTTTGTATAAATCTTCTATAGTAGCCGGAAAGCCCTAGGAAGGATCTTAGATCCCTCAAAGTTTTAGGGCAGGGATAATTTAATTTAATTTCGCTGCCACCTTATTCGGATTAGTTTCTATTCCCCTATCGGAGACAACAAATCCAAGGAATTCGACTTTGTTTTTCATGAACTCACATTTGTCCAACTGACATTTCATGTTAGCGTTCTGTAATGTTTGAAAAATTTTAGCCAAGTTCTCAATATGTGTATCATCATCTTTGCTAAATATGATGATATCGTCTATGTAAATAAAACATATTTTTCCAATATGTTCTCGAAGTATGTCATCTAATGCACGTTGGAAAATTGAGGGCGCATTCTTTAGACCAAATGGGAGTCGTGTAAACTCATACTTTCCGTTGTTTACGGAGAAGGCGGTCTTTTCTATGTCATTCTTTTTCAAAGAGATTTGGTGGAGGCCACTTTTCAGATCTAAAACAGAGAATACTTTATTGTCGCCTAATTGTGTAAGTACCTCATTTATCTCGGGAATAGGGTATTTGTCTGCAATGGTTATTTTATTAAGTTTACGATAGTCAATAACCATGCGATATTTTTTTTCGCCTGAAGCGTCTGCCTTTTTGGGTACAATCCACACTGGTGAACTTAGAAGGTCGAATTATACCATATTCTAAAAGTTATTTTATCTGTTTGTTTACTTCATCTTTCAGTGTCATTGGATACTGATAGAATTTCGAGTAAACCGGAGTATCGGACGAGGTTCGGATCGTTGCCTTCACATATGTTGTGTAGGTCAGTTTCTGGTTTGGGTCTGCGAACAAGTCTGGAAATGACTTGAGTAATTCGCTTAGCTTGGCTTTTTGTGTGTCGGACAAGTGGGATGTTCTCGGAATAATTGTGTTGACAGCTTCGAATGTTTTTTCTTTGATGGGGATCTTGATGCCGTTTTTTAATATCATAATATTTTTGCTGATTTTTATCTCTGCCCCTAATTCTTTCAAACTATCGTTGCCCAAAATGGCATCGAAAGATTTCAATGTGGGCAACAGGAAAAATTTTACTTTAACGTTTAGAATGTTGAAAAGGTTCGCTTCTTTATGGTGCGTAACTACAGTGCTGCCGCCTACTGAGACAGCATTGAAAGGTGCTTTGTTTTGAATAGGGTTATTAACGAATTTGGGTTGGATATAGTTTCTGTTTGAACCGGTGTCTATAAGTATTCTAATAGATTTGCCATTCCTCATCTTGCATACGAAATATGGAAGAGAGGAATTCTTTATTCTAAAAAATTCAATGCAGCGTCATCGTAGTAATCGTACGAGTTATTGTCAGCGTCGGCTTCGTCTATCTGGTCTACGTAATCGTCCAGGTTGTCGTCAAGGTTGTTGTAGTCCTCGTACTCTGCCATAGCTTGTTCATAGTCCGTCATTGTCAGTGGAGTCTCAGTGGGTCGCGCTTCATTTTCTTCCGTTGTGGTCTGTATATTAAAATTTCTTTGTCGCTTCATCCCATCTGGTACTGGACCAGGTGGTCTTTTGCCTGGTTCAAAGCGTGGTCTGTTCATGTAATTTACCATTCTGGTCTGAACACTGGGATCCACATCCATAGGTTCTGGACGAGGCAGTGGTTTTGGGGCCTGTGGCCTAGGTGGCGCTGACAGTTGTGGCGGGAATTGCCTATTCTGAAAAGGTCGAGGTGCAGCTGCTGGCTGTGCAAGCTGGTAACCGAAATTGTTTGAATTTTGTCTTGGTAAAGTAGTCGGTGGTTGTTGTCCGATTTGGTAATATTGATTTCTTGGAGCGGGAATTGGTGGTTGTCTATTTATGAATGAAGTACTGCGAGGAGCAGGTGAAGGTTTTGCCGTCTGATTCCTAAACTGTCTTGTCTGTCCCATGTTTGTAGCATGTCTTGCCCTGAAGTTCTGGTTTTCTAACTTGAGGCAAAGGTGTAATGCTGATGGTAAGTCTACTGGTTCTTTGATTCTCAGTAGGCGAGGCAAGTCACCTTGTAATCCTCGTACGAAGGTGTCTAGAGCTTTGTCTCTGTACATCTTCGTCATTAACAATTCTGCTTCTCTTCCTAACCCCATACAACCGATCTTGTTTAGGATTAGTGTTAGTTGTTTATAAACCGTTTGATGGAATTCTTCCACAGATTGGTTACCACCCTGTATAAGCATCGTCATTTGATATTCTAATGTGTTAATGTCGCGTTTGTCCGCGTAATGGAGAGTCAGACACTTTGAAATCGCTAACCAGTTCAATGGAGTATTGTAGGATTCTAATGCCATGTCAGCGTGTCCTACAATCTTATTACGTATGGTATGTAAGATACCATAGTATTTTGGGGTACCCAGGTAAGCACTGTACGCTTCTAAGATACGATCTACTCCCTTCTTCCATGAGCTGAACTCTGAAGGGTCACCTGAAAAGTCTCGGATAGTTTTTACTATATCCGGCACTCTGTCTAAGTCTCCTAAGTTCCCTGCATGTTCTGGGGCAATTACCTGGTCTGTTACATTCGCAAATTCTTCTGAAGAATTGTGACGTCTCAACAAACCTGGCAATTGCTGTGCTAGGATTTCACTCACTGTTGCTGCTAATGCAGCTCTGTCTATGTTTTCGACCATATTTCTATTAAGTTCTTGTTCTTCCTGTCGTCTAATTCTTCTGCAAGCTTCTGCACTTAGTATTTAGGGCCTGATCAGATTGTTCGCGTTAGCCATGAAACGCTAAGCGAAACTGGATTAAGAATGTGTCGAGTTTTAAACAAGTCAAGGGAGCAAATGATAGAGCTTATTATGTTTGAAAGGAGTTAGTAAGATATTGTGTTTTCTTAAGGAAGATTTGTTTTGTGTGTGTGTGTTTGAGTTTGTTGTTTATTTGTTTTATAACCAGAGTCTGGTTTTTTTCCTTTTACTTTCGAGGGTCCCTTGGGAATCGTAAAGTTGGAATCAGTTATATCACTTTTGTGATCTTTTTGTTTGATTTATGGTTTTACGGTTTTTTATTTAAATATCAGTGTTTGCTTAAGAGTCTACTTGTGTTTTTAGTTTAGTGTTAGTTTTTTTGATAATGTTTTTGTGTAATCTTACAGTACTATAGGTAACTTAAATGATGTGGCTCCTCCCTCCGACGATCCGGATTTCATCCTCTTTGTCCCACGACTACTAGGGATCCTGCGATGCGTACAGGGTTGAGGGGTGGTCTGTGGCCCTGCCTTCAGTCCTTGGAGTCCACCGATGGGCAAATAAATAAGTTAAGTTCGATTAGCCGGAGTTGATTTGAACGAACGAAAAAATTTATTTTTCCGGAGTTGCACGTTCACTTCACTCGCGTTTTAGAACCGGTTGCGGCAAATGTAATTGCCAGCCGCGAACTTACAAGACGTTTTGCTGTTTCGTACGCGTACCTGTCCCTGCTCGGGCGCCAGTTAATTACTTGCAAGTTTGCAAAGTAAAAAATAAAAGATTTTAATGTTCAATTAAGAACAATGACTTTATTACTTAAAATCCAATTTACAACTGATAAACATAAGCTGTCCCTAATAAGCTGTGAGTCTTGGCTGTGAGCTGCGCTGCCGTTGGTGGCAGAGGGTCGACGTCGATTTCGCTGCTTCCAATAGGCCACGATATCGGCTGATGTCTTGTTGGTCGAATTGTTGCAGTCTTCTTGGAATCACCTGCATTGGTTGGAGCGGAAGCAGTTGCCAAACAGATTCTTAGAATTCAGCTTGGCAGCTCGGCGCGTGCAGGAAATTATGCAGACGCTGAGCTTGCAGATTGGAACTTGCGTACTGGAGTTCATTATTCTAGATTGCAGCATTTTAGTTGTTAACTTGTACCCTGTTGGCTCCCTGAGGCAGTTTGTTGAAAATTCGAATTGGGTTGAGGATTGTCCTCTATATTATTCAGACTATGCGATGGTGCTGGGAAAGGATTTGATGTATTGGCTTGGTTGCCATTATTACCGGATTGGGGTGCACGATTGTACGAGTTAGAAGGTCTATTCTGATTAGAGTTACAATACGGTCCCCTACGGTCGTTTCGTCCGCCACGGTTATTATTGTCGTTATTATTACGATAGTTCCTGTTATCTGATTCATTGGATCTCTGCTCTGCTCTGTTGGGTCGGCTGTGCTGTGCCCTATATAAGGTCTGCTCTGTTTGGCATTGTTCGTATGCCTGTTCGAGTGTAGAGGGGCTTTTAGCCTGACGAAAGTCTTGAGAGGTTCCCTCAGACCGGTAATGAAAGCATTGAGGCAAACCCGATTGTAAACGTCCTTTAAGGCATCAACAACGGTGTTGTTTTGCTCTCTGTTCTTAAGTATAGAGAAGAGTTGGCTTCTCACCTTTGATATACCGAAGAACAGTTGCCCTAAAGTCATATTGTCTGAAAATGTGTTAAGTTCGCTTAACAAGTTAGTCTCATTTTTCTTGCTCGAATAAAGGCGGATGAGGCTTCTTTTGATCTCATCCCAAACCAAGGGAGTGCCTGCAAGGTCCAAGGCTTCGTCAGCCCTGTCAATAATTTTGTTCCTGATGGTCCTCAGAGTAAGCAGTCCAAACGGTGTTTGGTCTGCTCATCTGATGAGCATCAGAATTTCTTCTACGCTAGTGATAAACCTGTCTAATTGGCGGGGTATGCCATCAAAGATTGGCAAATGCTCGACAAATGCCATAATATCTTTAGGTTTGAGCGTAGTTGAGATTACCGAGGTAAAACCACTGACAGTGGACGTTAAAGGGGATGGAGAGGGACGGGCAGAGTCAGAGTGACACTTTGTAGGGGAGCGAAAGGTGAGATAGCTTGACGATACTCAACCGTTCACCCCTTACTTCGGCTCCCCAGACATGGGTGAGCAACCACACATGCAGCGTTGTCGTTGTGGCACACAGGCTGAGACTCGCTTGGTCTGAAATATGATATGTTTTTTGACAGTGGGAGTATCTGTGTTTTGGTTCTTCGCCGACGTATGGCGGTATACGTTTGAGTGTACAAATGTGTTAAAGAAGCTTTGGTGCTTTGTATGTTTATACTAGGTGGCATGACGATCAGCGTTTGATCTCACGCCACCGTGACAATATTGTATGGCGTTGTATGTAACTGAGTGCGATAGAGTATTTTGGATGCATGTGTACTCGTCGTTAGCGTGGTGATCAGCGTTAGATTCCACGTCAACGCGGCGGTACTGTACATGAGTATATTGTATTGTACTTGATATTATGTGTTCGAGTATATATGTATGTAAAAAAGGGCTTTGGCGATTCGTTTGTATACGGCACAGTGGCATGACGATCAGCGTTTGATTTCACACCATCGTGGCGACACAGTACGTATGCACAAGCACATGGGTATTGTGATGCGTTTGCCAGGGTATGTACATACCAAAGACGTAATTATCAGCGTTTGATTCCACGTCACCATGGCAAAACTTTACACTTGCATTTGTCGAATGAAAAATTATGATGCGTTTAGCAGCGTATGTGCGTACCGATGACGTGATGATCAGCGTTTGATTTCACATCGTCGCGGTAGGTTGGGATTTTAGTTTTTGTATGTATGTATGTTTGAGTTTCATTTGGTGTATCACAGTTTCAACTTTGTTTTATAAGAATTCGTTTGTAGTCACTTTCGGTCGACATTTAAATATAATTTGTTTCATTTCACACATGTTTACTTACAGGTAAGTGATTATGATAAGGTAGTTCATCGTACCGGCTGCGCCAGTTAACACCGTGTACTCGAGGGGGGAGCTGGAGGGTATATTAAGTCCTTAGATGATGAGTTGTCGTTGGTAAGGTTGAGCAGGCATGTGTGTATAGATGATGAGTTGTAGTTGGTAAGTTTGAACAAAGATATATATATATGTGGAAGTTGATCAAAAACACGAAGTTTATTGTCAGAAAATCTCCAACTAAGCCCTCTGTTTCAATCTTATATATATGTACATAAGTTCTTATTGTAAACAGAATTTTCATGCCGCCTCAGCATTTGGCTAGCCGGGTCCCTTGCCCGACAATGTTGCTGTGCAACTTTGTATGCTATGTCAGCATTAGGCCGGATGCGGTGATCCAGTTGCCGTCTTCCTGGTTCGGTGTTCGATGATTTGTCAGAGGCGTGGGGGTTTAGGGGGTGGGGTGGTAACTGGCGCGTCGCTGTGAGCAGAATGCTGACCATGCGACTCGTGCAACGTCTTGAATTACCATCTGGTATAGCCGGACGATGGACATTGGCCCTTAAGATCAGCAACTAAGTTGCTGATCGCTTAATGCTAAGCCCGCAGTCTTAACTACTCCCTCTCTTGAAAGATGGCCGTCCTCAGCCATGCTCAGGTCACTCAGTATTTTCTGCATAGTATGAGTGACTCTATTCCTTTGTCTACGTCGGTAGACCCAAACGATCACCGCGAAAAGGATGCAGCTGAGGAGGCATGGTAGCGTAGTCAAATACGGAGTGGCGATGGTAACAGCTTGGAGTTCCTCTATCTGTTGAAGATTGTCTTCATTCAACCTCTGCAGGTACGGCAAGCTCACTATGACTCGATACTGGGTGATATTGATTTGCGTCGAAACGGCGACGGCTGGCAGTCGGTCAGGTGTTGCGTTGTAATTGACGTATTTGGAGTTATTGACGTACGCTTCCCTTGCGAAGGTGATCAAGTGTGTGCCCGTTATATTTTCGGTGGGGCCCCAATCGAAGCTCACGGCGGCCCATCGGTCGTTAATCACGAGGACTCCTTCGTCGATGGAAGTCACGGCGGCAAGGTGGCTGGGCCGCGTGACACAGTGTGCAACACTCCCAGACTGGAGTATGGGCGCATGAACCCCATGCGGCCTCTTTGCAGAATGTGACAGTGGAAGGGCCTACGCAAGAGGTGACGGCGACGATGTGACCGTTGCATTCAGCCACAATGTTTTCCTCCAGATGAAGTATGATTCCATTGTGTGGCTTACGCGATTGCGTGAAACGTTGAGTAAAAAAAAAAACACAAAGTGTTTTTTTGATTTTGGTGTTTATTAATTGGATGTCAAATTTTTACTGAACTTAAAACAATTCTATTCCCTACTTAAATAACCAAAAGCCGAGCTCGCTGTCGTCGCTGCTGCTGTTAATGCTGCCGGTCTGCCGCTGTTGTTATGCACTGCATTCTTGGTGTTATGTTGCGGATTTTGGTTCCTAGGTTGTCGCTCGATCAGCGGGTTCCCCCGGCGGTGTTTCCGCGCTCTCAGCGCACGTGTCGGTGATAATGCTTATAGGAGTCTTTCTTGTTATCAATTCTATTGTTAACTTGTGCTACAGAAAAAATAGTAATTTTCTTACATACTAACTTGGGTTTTGGAAATGACATAATGAAGTGGATTAACTTATCGCTACCTAATACCCTGACGCTAGCCACACTCGAAATCTGAGCTAAGCTCAAGCCGGTGAAGCTTTCTTGTAAGATCGACTGCAAGTCAGTGCTGCCGAAGATTACAAGATTGACCATATCTATTTTTGCAGGGTTATTGCTATTATTAAATTCTCTAGCTCGAGGGCTATTGTTCTATTTCTTGCCAAAAGGGTTTCGTACAGATGCGGCGCGTTCACACGTTCCCTACTTGGATCGTTTAGTATCGCGTTAACGGTGCGCGTAAGTGCGTTGATCTGGTTTTGTAATTTTGAGTTTAGTAGTATTTGCTTATTGTTGGCGTTAATCAGGTCATGTTCTATCAGTCGGGTCCGTTGCAGGTCGTCGAAGTCCAGAATTCCCACCAGAACTTTTAATGCGGAGCCCAAGTTGATGCTTCTCGTCCGTCTGTGATGCACATGAAGCGTGGCGAGAAGAGTCGTCAAGTGTTCTAAGTCGGTTCGTAGGATCCTTTTCTTACGCTCCAGAGGAAAAAGCTCCACGAGTTTGGTTGTTTCTGATACGAAGGTGTCGTATGCAGTGAGGTTCGTTGTATGTCGAACTGTCCAAGTTTCATTCCAAATAATGGTGTTACCGTTAATTATTGGTATAAATTAGAAAACTTGGTTTGTTTTCCTTTTAAAAAAAATATAATTCTTTATTTTAATCCTTCATTGACAATGGGTTTCTTAAGACTGAAATTATAATTATTCAAAGTTCCCTACTTATTACTGACCACTGCTGCCCGCTCGCTGCTGCTGCCGTTGTCGCTGCAGTCGCTGTTGACGTCGCTGCCTTTGTTATCTAAGTTTTGTGTGCCTGGTTGCACCCAAAGTGTCCCACGGTTGTGCCGTTGGAATTTGCTGACTCCATGGCACGTGGAGTTGGTGCACTTGGCCGTTGATTTTGGCAAATGTGGGAACGTCTGTTGCGTAAGATGTTTTTTATGAATTCTTAGCCTGCACTTGTGTTTGGTTTGGCAAGTGTGGGAACGGATGTTGCGTAAGGTGTTTTTCATAAGCTGTGTTCTTAACTCCTCCCCCTTTAAACGCAGACGTCCTCGGATGCGATGAAAAAGTGTTTGGTTGTTGCGACTTTCTCCGTTGCTCTTGTCTTTGGGCTGTTTTCTGGCGTTGTTATTTCTCGAGTTTTTCTGGTACATTTTTCTCTCAATATTTGAGCTATGCCTGCCATTACTATCAGCATCAGTATTCCAGTCAAAGTGAAGTTTATTGTGGTGGTCGTTTCATTGTCTTCTTTAAGTTCTTCTATTCGGTTGGTATTATTTATGTTGACCTTTTTCAGCATCTGTAGCGACAAAATTTCTTCGGTTCTTGCTCCTTCTCTTAGAATCTGGAGCAGTGGTGGCAACGCTTCCGCATAAGTCGTCATCTTAGATTGGTACAAATCTTTGTTTATTTTGATTGTAGAGTTTTCGAACTGTAGCAAATATGTAGGTTCCCTTCAGCTGTATTGATCTCTCATCGATCTGTATTTCTCCTTCGAAGTCGTTTAGCAGCAATGTTCCGTCTATTATTTCTTCGTGGTCTGGGATGTGCTGGCGTTATGCAGGTGTCATTTTCTAGATCTCCTAACTTATTTCTATTACAAATTGTTTTGTCATTATGTGATTCGCATGGGTTTTCCATTGCGAATAGTTTCTCTTTACATTTAATTATTTCTTTATATAATATTTCATTTATTTTGTTTTTTCTTTTTATGCCTTTTAGCATTAATTTTGTGCAAATTTCGTTCTCTATTAGTGGAACGTCTATAATATAAAGTAAATTCTTTTTATTGATAGCAATTTTTATTTTGGCAAATTCTAAAAGTTCTTCGATATTAAAAAATAATATTTTTTCGTTACTTAAAATATTGTCCAATATCTTTGTTTCGTTCTCTGATAATATAATTGAATTTATTGTACTTGTTTTTGCAAAGTCTATTGCTTGAATTACATTTTTTATTTCTTCTCTTAATAGTTCTATTTTATACTTAAAGGTAATTATTTTTTCATTTTCTGTTCTTTGGACATTTTGTGCATATTTTAAAACCTGATTCGTTTTTTCATTCATTTCGTTATTTTTTCTTTGAATATTTTATTTATTATTAATTGTCTGTTATTATTTTTCAGTTGTTCATTCGTCTTCTCGATTAGAATATTGTGATCGTTAAAGTCCGGCGTGCCGGCTATCCATTTCCAAATAGTTCCTAATTCATTTATTGCCCTGGCTTTCCTGGTTATTAGTAATTTTCTCAAGTCATTTGTAATTTTTTCTATCTCGTATTTAAGTAGTGGATACATGGAATGTGTCTTACGAGGGTCGCTTGATAAGTCCGTGACTTTTTGTATTTGCCGCGCACCTGCTCTAAATACAACACTGCTCCTGTCAGCAGTTATCGATTAACAGCTGACTGTAAAATTTTGAGAAAGCTGCGTTTTTTGGTTTGCGTTTTATAGGCATTGAAAGCAGACGATCTCGTGAATTTTAACGAAAATGGAAAAAAGTGAATTTCGTGTGCTAATTAAGCATTATTTTTTGCGTAAAAAATCCATCACCGAAACCAAGGAAAGACTTGATAAATATTATGGGGACTCTGCACCATCAATTTCAATGGTTAAGAAATGGTTTACTGAGTTCCGTTGTGGTCGTACCAGTACAAGTGATGCCGAACGTTCAGGTCGCCCAAAAGAGGTCGTCATGCCAGAAATCGTCGACAAAATCCATGGAATGATATTGGATGATCGGAGAATGAAAGTGCGTGAGGTAGCTGAGGCTGTAGGCATCTCAACTGAACGGGTACATCACATTTTACATGAATATTTGGACATGAAAAAGCTTTCCGCGCGATGGGTGCCGCGATTGCTCACACACGACCATAAGCGCAACCGTGTGACCATTTCAAAGGAGTGTTTGGCGATGTTCAACCGCAATCCAAACGAATTTTTGCGCCGTTTCGTTACCGTAGACGAAACATGGATCCACCACACCACACCAGAGACCAAAGAACAATCAAGACAGTGGGTTTCTCCGGGTGAACGTGCACCAAAGAAGGCCAAGGTGGGTCTGTCGGCCAACAAGGTCATGGCCACAGTTTTTTGGGATGCACAAGGTATCATTCACATCGATTACCTTGAAAAGGGTAAAACGATCACCGGCGAATATTATTCAGAGCTTTTGGACAGATTCGATATTGATTTGAAGCAGAAACGACCGCATTTGGCGAAAAAAAGTGCTGTTCCATCAGGACAATGCACGGGTGCACACGTGTGTAGTCAGCATGGCAAAATTTCATAAATTGGGCTACGAACTGCTACCCCATCCAGCATATTCTCCAGATTTAGCCCCCTGTGACTATTTTTTGTTTCCAAACATGAAGAAATGGCTCGGCGGTAAGAGATTCGGGTCAAATGAAGAGGTCATCACAGAAACAAACGACTATTTTGAGGGCCTTGAGAAAACCTATTATTTGGAAGGAATAAAAAAATTGGAAAAACGCTGGACTAAATGTATAGAGCTAAAAGGAGATTATGTTGAGAAATAAAACGCTTCTTTGACGAAAAAAATATATTTTATTCAAAAAGTCACGGACTTATCAAACGACCCTCGTATTAAAATTATTTAGGTCTTCCTCTAGTTTTTCAAGTGTATTTTTATATTCTTCTAGTTCAAAAATGTGTATGATTTTAAATGATCCGTTTCGGACAGCTCCAACTTCTGTTTTTATTGATACCATTTGGGAATGCGAGTAGTCCAGTATAGTTGATAAACCCAAGCATGTTGGTAACAGTAGTCTGTAAAATAGTGTCGTTTTTTTAAATTATTTTTGTGAATAATTTTGCCTGATTGTGTTTTTATGGTGGTATTCCTATCTTCGGCTACAATCTCCTTTTTATATTTCGGTGTGAGTTTTGAACCTAATCTTTTGTTTATTTTTGCATAAACTGTCTCTCCTGTGTTGTATTTTTCCGGTGGCTTTTTCTTTTTGTTATGGTATTCCCTATCTTCTGCTTGCTTTTTTTCTATTGATTCGCTTATTATTTTTCTTTCTTTTTCTAGCTCTGTTGGGTCGCTAATTTTCCTTTGGGCAAAAAAGACATCTATTGGCCTTTTCTTTATGGTGGAGTGAATGGATTGGTTATATTCTTGTACTGCTCTTAATATTAATTCGTTGAAATTTATGTCTCCCTCGTCCCTTTTTAAGCATCTCATAATTTCTGTGAGGGTAGAGTGGAATCTTTCCACTTGCCCGTTGCTTGTCGATGAGTATGGTGGAGTTGTGAAAGTTTTTGCTTTCAGTTTGTTTTGTAAAAGGAATTTTATGGATGTCGACTTCAAGGATTTCTCGTTATCCATTACTACTAGTTTCGGCATTCCGAACGCAATCATGATTTCTTGTAATGGATACTTAAGGTCTTCTGTAGCTTTAGAGTTTAGTAATCTTATTTGGGCGTACTTTGAGAATTTATCTATTGCTGTGAGAACTAATTCTCCCTGGGTAGTATAGAAGTCAATATGGATTATTTGTCCTGGGTATGATGGAATAGGTGTCGCTTGAATATCCACTTTCGGTGGATGCCTGTCGTATTTTGTTACCTTACAAGTTTCACAACTTTTGGTGATGGCCTCTATTTTCCTAATCATTTTTGGGAAAAAATATTTACTGAGAATTTGAATTTTGTTTTCTATCGGGTTTCTGTGCGCTCTTGTGTGTTCTGTGATAATTATGTCGTTCTGTTCGGATTCTGAGGCTATGTCTATTACTTTCTTTTGGGTGTACCTTACTTTGTAATTAGCGAAATGGTTAGGGTAAAATTCCTGAATTTTTCCCATAATCTTTTCTGTCGTATAAAGACCGTTTACGAGATTTGGGTCGAGTCTTTCTTTGAAAATCTTTATTAGATCTTCCTCATTGTAGTCTCGTTTTTTTACTACGTGTCTATGGTAAGATGGGAATGGCAGTTGAAATTCGTATGAGTCGTGATCGGCTGTGAGTAGGAATAATTGGTTTTTGAAAACATTTATTGGTACTTCCATAACAGGAATAAGATTGTGGGACGAGCTCCCGTCGCTATGGACTGTTGCGGATGTACTATTTATCTGTGCCATTGGAGGGTTTCTGGAGAGCGTATCTGCAACTACATTTGTTGTTCCTGGTTTGTATCGAAGCTCATAATTGTACTCCTCCAAATAACTTTTCCATCGTTTTAATTTCCCGTTGTGATTTTTGTTGCTTAATGCAAACGTAAGTGGCTGATGGTCTGTATGTATTACTACTTTAGATTTACCGTAAAGGTACATACGGAGACTTTGTAAAGCCCACACTATGGCTAACATCTCCTTCTCGTTAGTAGCATATCCTTCTTCCGTTTTAGAAAGCGTTCTCGATATGAAAGTAATGGGTCTGCTTTTTTGTTCTAAAACTGCTCCGATGGCTACGTTTGAGGCATCGGTTGTTAAGTGGAATTCGGTTCCGAAATCTGGGTAGGCTAGGATTACATCTTGTGAGGCAAGAGTGTTTTTTATTTTCTCGAAGGCATCTATTGTGTCCTTATTAAAGTTGATCGGTATTTTATTCGAAATATTTTTAGAAATTCGACCGTTTTCTCCCCGAAGTAAATTGGTCAATGGTTTGGCTATTTTCGCGTAATCACGAATAAATCTTCTGTAATAGCTTGACATTCCCAAGAAAGAGCGGAGGTCTTTTAGAGTTTTTGGTATCGGAAAATTCTTGATGGCTCGAACTTTATCTTCGTTCGTTTTTACACCCTTGTCTGATATAGTGAACCCAAGGAAATCGACTTCGGTTTTAAAGAATTCGCATTTGTCTTTCTGAATCTTCATATTGGCCTTTGCCAATGTGTCAAATACTTCTTCTAAGTCCCTTGCATGTTGTGTTTCGGTTGGACATTTAACATTTTTTGGTAATGTGTTTTCCTAAAATATCGTCTAATGCTCTTTGAAAAATAGCAGGGGAATTTTTTAAGCCGAATGGCAGTCTGGTGAATTCGAATTTCCCTCCGTTTACAGCAAATGCTGTTTTCTCGATATCTTTTTCGGCTAAGGGTATCTGATGAAACCCACTTTTAAGGTCGAGTACGGAGAAATATTTATTTCTGCCTAGTTGAGCAAGAATCTCCCCTATCTCTGGTATTGGATATTTATCCGAAATTGTGACTGAATTGAGTTTCCTATAGTCTATGACCATACGATACTTCTTTTTTCCTGACGTATCCAGTTTCTTCGGTACTACCCATACTGGTGCGTTATAAGGCGAACGTGAAGGTCTGATAATACCATCACGTAGTAGTTCTTGTATTTGGCTCTCGACTCCATCTCTTAAAGATGCTGGGTAAGGATAGTGTTTGCTATAGACAGGTTTTTTTTTTTTTTTTTTTAGCTTGTGAATAGATTTATTTAAAATCTGCCCTTAAGTAGAGCAATAATTAAATAGTGTAGCAGGAACATTGACAGGTTATTATTACATGGATGAGGTTTTACGATGACAGAATTTTGAATGAATTTAGGGTTCGACTCCCGGAGGCGGGTCATGCGACAAGTCTAGTGGATGAATCCTCTTAAGCCTGCGTATTGAGTTGCTGCTGTTCAGTAAGTTTGTGACCAGTCTGTTTGGATGATTGTAGAGTCTGCTTTTGTATCGTGTGCTCGTCTTGGCAATTTCCTCCTTGATCCAGGGTATGTGAAGCTCTCTGTGGATTATGGCGTTCTCATGGTAGACGTGAGCGTTGGAAATGATCCTTAGAGCTTTGTTTTGAAAACGTTGAATCATCATGAGGTTGCTCCGGCTAGCTGTGCCCCAAAGTTGAATACCATAGGTCCATGTCGGCTTTAATATGGCTTTATATACCAACAGTTTGACGCGAAGTTTTAGCTTGGACCGCCTACCTATGAGCCAGTTATAATTTTTTAACTTTAAATCCGCCTGTTTGCGCTTGCGAACCAGATGGGCACGCCAGGTCAGCCTCCTATCCAGTGTCATGCCCAGGTATTTTGGCGTTGGCTCGCACGGAATACATGTGCCATCGAGGTAGACCGCTGGACAGTTTCCCTTGCGCAGCGTGAAAGTGGTGTGGGTGGACTTGTCGGGATTGACGGCGATGTTCCATCTTTTCAACCAGATCTCCAGGGAGTCTAGCTGCCTTTGTGAGATAACCGAGGCTTCTTCAGGAGAATCGGCTGTTGCTAGGAACGCCATGTCGTCTGCGTAAGTGGCAACTAGCAAGCATGGATCTGGAATGATGGGCATGTCTGCTGTGGAAATTGTGTACAACAGAGGCCCGAGAACACTACCCTGTGGTACGCCGGCTCTGATAGGCTTATGCGTCGAGATAGCTTCCCCACATTTGACGTGGAATGTCCTTCCCTCGATGTAAGATTTGATGAAAGCATATATAGAGTTTGGCAGGTTTACTTTTATCTTGAGGAGGAGTCCGAGGTGCCAGACTCTGTCAAACGCCTGCTTCACGTCAAGCATAACTGCAGAACAGTATTTCCTCTCCTCGAAGGCTTGCAATATGCGCTCCACAAGCCTGTGGCATTGCTCAGGTGTGGAATGGGAGCGCCTGAAGCCAAACTGGTGATCGGGAATCAAACCAGCCTCGTCCAGTACCGGCAGCACTCTACGCAAAAATACTCTTTCGAGTATTTTGGAGAGTACCGCCAGTAAGCTAATCGGACGGTAGGAGGCGAGATTGGCTTCAGGTTTACCGGGCTTGGGAATGAGGATGACCTCCGCTCTTTTCCAGGCTGTGGGGAAGTGGCCGATTTGGAAGCATCTGTTGAAGATGTTGGCCAGCAGTTGAATGCAGGGTGGCGGGAGAAGTTTGACTTCTAGTGCTTCAATGCCGTCAGCACCCGGCGATTTGTTGATTTTGATGGCCTTTATTTCAGTTACCACTTCCTCGACGGTAACCAGCTGCAGGACTGACTGGCTGTCGGACTGTCTAGACTGAGGCAGTCCAAGTGCCCGTATAGTGGCTTCTTCTTCGATATCGGTGCACCTGATGATCGGGCAGAACGCTTCTTGTAGATGATCGGCAAACGCTTCAGCTCTGTCAGGATTGCTGCGACACCAAGAGCCATCAGCTCGTTATACCGCGGCAATTCTTCTCGTAGGCCGCCTGATGTGCCGGGTGACTTGCCAGAGATTGTGCTGGGGGTCTCCTGGCTCAATGTTCGTCAGAAAGTCTTCTAAGGCACTATGTCTAAGTGCCAATAACAGGGCTTTTAGCTGTTTGGCTGCTCTGTTAAAGGATCGTTTATCCCTTGGGTTTCTAGAGATAAACCATACGCGCCTGAGACGTCGTTTTACGGAGACCAGTTCGGCTATCTCTGGTGACCATAGGTGGAGGTCTTTTTGGGGTGGTCGTGGCGTGGTTGGAGTTCTTGGTGTCGCATGAGTAGCAGCGTTGTGCATCTCCTGTGTGAACTTGACAATGGCTGCATCTTTCTGAGCTGGAGTGGTGAGCTCTTGCACCGGGTCCACCGTGTCTGACAACCAGGCCTTGTACTCATCCAAGTTGGTGCTTTTTCGGATCATCCTGAAATGGATGGCTTTCTTCAGGACGGTAGTATTGAGTCGGAGGTCAATAGCGCTGTGGTCCGAAAAAAGCTCAGCGTTCGAAGTACAGGTGAGCTTGGTTCTATCGAATCCCTTGGAGAGAGCGATGTCCAGAATTTCCGGTGTTTTATGTGGGTCTGTAGGCCAGTATGTGGGCTGCCCAGTGGAGTGAGAGTCGATGCCATTGCGTTGGATGCATTCAAGCAGTGCGTTTCCTTTAGGATTGCTGGCCCGGCATCCCCACCATGTGCTTTTGGCGTTGAAGTCTCCAGCAATGATGAACTTGCCACCCAAGTCGTTCATGAGCGTCTCGAACTGACCCACAGACACCTGGTGCCTCGGGGGAAGATAGACGGCGGCGATGGTTAGTTCGCCGAGTGGACTAGTAATCTTGACTTTGGCGCATTGCACCCAGTCCTCTTCAATAGTGACCATCTCATCGTACCGGATGCCAGATTTAATTAGTATGGCGGCTCCACCA